>CAJPDP010470919.1:0-10602 GCA_905336975.1 Bombina variegata variegata
CCTCTCCCTTTCCGATCTAGCTTGTCTAGATTGGTCACCGCTTTTTCCCTTTCCTCTTCCTCTGTGTCGTATCCTGCTTTTTCCCTGAGGTGAGAGGGGATCTACAGCAACTTTAGGAGAGGTGGTTTTGAGTTGGGCATTGAATTATCTGTACATTTCCAATCAGGAATTACCCTGAAGAATGATGACTATTTCCACCAATCTCCCCATCCACATACCCCCTTACTCCTAGTCTGCCCCATCCCTCTCCCTAACACAGCATCCACCCTCCCTGGCCTTCCCCAAAGCGAGTCTCTCTTCCCGTATAACTGTGATTCTTACGTATGCCAATGTCCTCCCTCAGATTTGTAACACTTTACGTCAGAGGCCTGAATACTGTGGGTAAGAGAAGCTTCCTTGCTATCTCCCTACGATTTCATAAAGCTGATGTTGCATTTCTACAGAAAATGCACCTCCTAGCTGATGGCCCATACACAACCATTTCCAGAGAGACTACCCCATTTTTGAAGCGGCATCTTACACCAAAAAAGCTAGGGGTGTAGCCATCATGGTACATAAGAGAGTGGCCTTTGAGCCGATACATGTAGTCATTGATCCCCAAGCCAGGTTCCTTATATGAATATGCACCTTAGACCATGTTCCTTACACAATCGTATCTACATACCTTCCAAACACACTACAGCCCAGATACCTAAAGCAGATTCTGGGCAGAATAGAACAGGTTAAACAGGGCAAAATCATTCTAGCGGGCGACTTCAATATGGTGTGGGACAATAAAATGGATAGGAAAAATAAACCCAGTAGAAACAATCACCCTAGACTGGACCTAGTAAGCGGTAGGTTTCGAACGTTAATGGCACAATATGGCTACTTTGACGTATGGAGGTCGGTTCACCCAACAGAGAAAGACTACACCCACTTCTCCCACCCACACGCTACTTACTCTAGTCTCGACTACCTCTTCTGCCTTGCGGACACTCTTGACTCTGTAACCTCTGCCAACATTTCAATTTGCCCCTGGTCGGATCATGACCAAGTCTTTGTTGACATACGCTCCAGTGGTGTGGCCCAGGCCAGGCACCCATGGAGACTTCCTCGCCACATTCTCTCAGACATCCCTTTTAGGGAGGAACTGAGGAAAGAAATTGTATTTACCATTAGAACAAATGAGAACCCCCAGCTTAGGGACGACACTATCTGGGGAGCATTTAAAGCCACTATACAAGGCCTCTTTATAAAAAAACAGGCTCTTTTGCATAAGCAGGCAGGTTTATCAATCTCTCAGGCACACTGTAAACTAAAGGAAACTGGAACATCAACAGCACATGTCAGACAACTTAGACTTAAGAGATAAAATCAAAGAAATTAGACGCCACATCAGTCAGATTGAGTTTAGAAAGACCCCAACTAACCTTCTCAAATTAAAACAGACTATGTATGCAAAAGGTAATATAGCAGATACCATCCTTGTTAATAGACTGAGACAGCGCGTGGGTGCCTCCCGAATTCACTCTATTAAAAAAATAGATCAGACTTTCAGGCTCCCCTCCCATATAGGTCAGCAGTTTAGCAAATTCTATTCAGCGCTCTATAGCATACAAGATAAGGAGCCTAACAAACCTGCCCCCCCCCCAAATCTATCAGTGCTTTCCTAAATTCCCTTCAATTGCCTTCCCTCAGCACGAATCAAAAAGAGTCTCTCACCTGTCCCTTTTAACTTCAAGAGATCAAGCGAGTCATTAAAAGCTTGAAACCCTTCAAAGCCCCAGACCTGATGGATATACAGCAGTTTTCTATAAAACCTATACACATGAAATCTCACCCTTACTACTTAGCTTTTTTGTTTGGCAAATGCGGAAGGCACTCTCCGCAGAGAGTTCCTTGAGGCGACTATTATTACCATCCCCAAACCAGATAAGGACCCTGTGTTCTGCACTAATTATAGACCCATTTCTTTAATCAGTGCTGATGTTAAAATCTACTCCAAATTAATTGCCAATAGAATTTCTAACCACCTCCTCAGTCTTATCGATCCCGACCAGGTGGGATTTATCCCAGGGAGGGAAGGCCTGAACAATACTAGGAGACTTTTGAACATCCTAATGGAATCTAACAGATTGAATAAACCTATAGCAGTAATGTCCCTTGACGCTGAGAAGGCGTTCGACCGAGTTCGATGGGAGTATCTGTGGAAGGTTTTAGAAACCTTTCAGTTCCCTGAACAGACGATCCAGGCTATCAAGACGCTCTACTCTAACCTGACAGCCTTGGGCAGAGGACTGGGATTTAGCTCACCTCTCTTCCCAATCTCCAACGGTAAGCGACAACGGTGCCCCCATTCCCCCCTACTGTTCACGCTGGCAATGGAGCCCCTGGTGGCTCAAATCAGAAAGGACAGGGTATTGGAGGGTATAACTATTCACGGCACGACCCATAAGGTACCACTCTTTGCAGACAATACCACAATCTTCTCCTCCAGGCCCCTACAAACCATCCCAGACTGTTAGAGACTTTAGAAACCTTTAGTAGCCTTTCCTATTACAGACTAAGCCAAAATAAAATGGAAATATTTATGAGGGGTTTTCCTGACGACAAAGCTAAACATTTACACAACCGGTATGGATTTGTCATCATGAATTCCCATTTTAGACATCTGGGGGTTAAGTTATCATGTGATATCCCCACAATTGTTAAATCTAATTATCAACCCCTATTGCAGCCCTTAAAATGAGTTTCCTTCCCAAACGTACCTACTTGTTTAGGTACCTATCGATCCGTGTACCCAAGCATACCCTCCTACAGTTCCAAAGTGAATGTACTAGATATATATGTGCCTACCGATCCGTGTACCCAAGCATACCCTCCTAAAGTTCCAAAGTGAATGTACTAGATATATATGGCATGGTAAGCCCCATAGGATAGCCCATAAAATAATCCAATACCCCAGATTACATGGGGGAGTGGCCTCCTCATCAATAACCCGATACTTTGAGGCTGCGATGCTAACACACATTTCACAATGGGGTGTCAGAGACTCCAATAGCAAGTGGAGGGCATTAGAGCAGGCTTCACTACCTTGCCATGCATTTTTAAAGGACCTTATATGGACCCCTCCGCATTGCAGGAGGATTTTAGCCATAGACAATCCTATCATCAAAGAATGCCTCGCCATCTGGGAACAGCTTATACATCATAAACACATAGCCCCTCACCCGTCCCCTATCATGTCCATTTCGGGTCTCCTTACAGGATTACCTGACTCGCATGCATCCAAATGGGTGCGGTAAGGCATAGTGAGGGTTGCAGATATGTGGTCAACCAACCAACCAACCAGACGCGTTTATTACACTAGATCAACTTAAGGACGTCTGGTTGCAATGGTATTATGAGTTGAAAGTAAAAAGAAGTCAATGGAGAGAAAAAAAGTGGAAAATAAAAACCTAGCACCCTCGGTAAACCGACATGAAAATTTACTTTTAGAAATTTAATTTTTTTTTTACAAATTTAAGTAAGTATCTGCTCCATTTTTTTCACTTGATTTATCACACAACTTATTTTTATAAATACTTTCAAATGTGTTCTGGTTTGTATAAATAAAATTGCAAAAAATAAATAAAAAAGTAAAAATCATTAATAGAGACCATCGTGGGAATGGATACATAATAAATAAATTCATACATACTTAACTTTTTAAACTTGAACCTCTTGGGCAATAACAAATACACCCATATGTAGACAATGATCTAAAGGCTTAAAAATACAAAAGACTTTTAATACTTCTATGCAAGTCTAGGCATTTAGCCTAATATACTACATAAGGTCCCATGTACGAAGCCACAGGGGGACAAGGTTCCCGGTTTGGGAACCTGTCCACTTGGCTTTGTAGCGAAGGGCAGCAGACACTGTACATTCACTGCCCATATGTGCTATTGACAAGCCCTTGCTTGTGCAGCACTGTTCCCTGCTCGCACAGGAGCTGGGCTTGTCAATAACACAGAACAAATATGTTCGTAGGGGGGCGATTTATCTCTGCCAACTCAGAGGTGGCAGAGAGGTTAAGAAGAAGCAGTGGTCGGATAACTACTACTTCTTACAATGTAGCAGGCAGGATCCCTTCAGCCAGCTTGTCCTGCAAGGGTTCTGCAGCAGCATTCAATGATTAATACATGGAGCCTATAATGGGAATTTAAGATGAAAATTATCTAAAAAATGTAAATGTTTCAACCTCAACTTTCTTGTAATAAACAGTGCTCATGTGAATTTGCAGATCAAGAAGTAAAAAAAAAAAAAACTGTACTATAAATAAACTAAAGCCCTGAATTCGCAAACCTTATTATGAAAAAAAAAAAAAAGGTGTATTCTCAAATTTAAATTTTTTATCAAATTAGCATCACGGTTTATTGTAGTTCATCATTCAGCGGGAATCTATTTACTAAACAATAGGAAAGACACTGACAACTATATTAACATCTCAGAATTGCATTTTTTTTTTTATTAGATTTGGTGCATTTGTTTAAAAAAAAAAATCAGTAACAAAACATACACTGTGATCAAGGTAGGGTTAACGTAATGCAAAGGCATCTGATGTCTCTTTTTTTAACAGCTACCTAAAATTAGATAAGTATATTTTTCATACCTTAGTGTTTTGTTTCCATAACATCCAACATCTCCAATTCCAAGATCATCAACCATTATCAGGACAAAGTTAGGCTTTGAGTTAGTAGTTTTATTTGCATTCATAATATGTATGAAGAACAAAGATGTAATCCATGGCAGTAGTTTCATAGTTCTATAAAAATAAATATGATTATAATAGCATTAATATATGATAAAAATATAGCCACATATCTAAATTCAATAGTACATAAATACATAGTACATAGCACTGCTGTCATATAGTGCTCAAGACACGTAAATGCCCATAAGGCTACCAAGGTATGGTAAAGAAGCTAAGTTTCATCAACGGATACTGATGTTCAAATCTTTAGTGTTGCCTGCGAGAAATAGCCAAATTTGTCTCACCAGTCTCATTGTCCACAGCAGGCAAAATGGTTAAAAAAAAAGTGGGCTTTCCATTGCAATACAGACAATAGGCTCAATTTAACAAAGGTTGGACAGACATGGTTTGCTACCGCGGACATGTCCACTAGACATCGCTGCATATGCTGCCGCATTTAACATTGCGCAAGCAGCTGCTTGGCAATGCTACTCCCTCCTTGCTGGCGGCCAGTCGGCCACATGCAGGAGCTGTCAATCATCCTGATCAGATCAGGGTGATTTCACTCCGCCACACTTTAGCTGGTGGAGAGATTAAGCAGCAGCAGTCTTAAGACTGCTGCTATTTAACTATCATTTCAGGCAAAAGCCTGAAACGCTGGGGCTGCAAAGATGCTTTTGCAGCTTGATAAATGGGGCCCAATATATGATGGAAGTTATATTAAAAAAGTAACAGCTTTTTCACCTTAAAACATTCCGAAAATTGGAATTTGTGAATGTCAGAAATGTGGAGGGGGCAAAAAAAACTGACACATTTTTAGTTCTGCTATTTCCCAGGGGTCACAAAATGTAGTGCAGAAGGCCGCATATTGCCTATGGGTCTCCAATTTGTCATTCCTGATATAGACCATTACAAAAGTGTTAACCAAACCTTGCTTAAAAGGACAGTCTATTCCAGAATTTGTATTGTTTAAAAAGATACATAATACCTTTATTACCCCTTCCCATGTTTTGCATAACCAACACGGTCACAATAATATACGTCCCTAGGTTTACCATTCAACAAGGAATACCAAGAGAACAAAGCAAATTTGATAAAAGTAAATTGGAAAGTTGCTTAAAATTGCATGCTCTATCCGCATCCTGAAAGTAATTTTGACTAGACTGTCCCTTTAACACAGCAAACGCTCCTAACTCCTCTCTTTGCATAAATAGCTTGATACGTGATTGCAAACATTTTACATTAGATGTAATTGGGTATTGCTAAGTCGATATCTTTTCAGCATTACAATGTTACAACAAACTTTAGAACTTGGTGCCCCAGGAAATAAGGTGTGTTAGGGAGGTAAATTTGATAAAACAAGTACATTTGAGATTGCTTTTTTTTTTACTTTATGCTCTGTCTGAATCATGAAAGATTCATTTCCACTCCAATGTCCTGTCAACTAATTTGATGAGAAATATATCCGGTCTATTTTGAAGTTATTCCTTCAAGCCTGACAACTAGAAAACTGTTAAAAAGCAGAATAGACTTTCAAATGTCAATGTTTAAAAAACGGTATGTTATATAGTAAGTCATAGAAAATAGCAAACACATTTAACAACAAAATATGTATCATTCCCCATAGGACATGAAGTGATGCCAAAGTCAATTTTAATAATTAAAAATGTCAATATTACAAAAGTCAACAGATTTCAAATATCAATATTTTTAAACTCACAATGATCTTATCAAGCAAAGATTTTTTTTCTTTGTTGGGTTATCAAGATTAAAAAAACAGTGGTCAATACTACAAAATGATCATAGCAACACTGGCATTTTTCCAAGGAAAGGAAACTTCATCGTGGGAATTGAAACCTAATCTAACAAAACAGTATCAGGTCTTCTATGATTGAACAGAGAATAGGGATCCACAAGTTGATGGAAAGAAAATCACAAATATGAACATGAATTTTGCATGATTTCATTTTCCTTTGCAGAACTCATCCATAAATTTAGCCCATGATAACTTCACATAACTCCAGTGTAAAGTTCATCTAAATGTGCTTTTCTTATGGCACAGTAGCTTTTATTTTGCAATTCATTTTTCCTTTGGATATTTATATGAAAGGAAAAAAAATGTATTTTAAAATGAGAAAATACATATTCCTGAGATCTCTCACATAAAATATTTCTGATTCATAGGATTTCACATGATATAGGAAATCATTCACATAGGTTATGGAGTTTACTTCATATTTTTACAAATTAAAAAAAAAATACATTGCACTTTTCATTTCTTCTGTTTAAATTGAAACTGAAACACTGTCAGTTTCCAAGAGAGCTTCCTTACTTTCTATGGGCGAGATAAACATTCTAGTTTGGAGAGAGATTATATAACAGTAATCACAGGGGCTGAACTTACTGAATTTTCTAAGAAAAGGGGAGAAACATGGAAGTCCCAGAAGGATAAGAGATGCCATCCATAGAAAGTAATGAACCTCTCTGGGATACAACATTTCACATGGGAGAGAGAAATTAACTGGAAAACACCTAGGGTTGATATAAAGGCTCAGTTTGCATCAATTACAAATTAAACTGAAATGTTTACTGCCTTTTTCTATGTTACTTTTCCGTTAGTTAAAGTGAATGTAAACTTTCAGGAATCAGTGCCTGGTTTTTAAAAATACTATTAAAAAACGGGGCACTTTCGAGTATAAAAGAAATTAAAAACTGTTTAAAGAAACAATGCATCCTTGAACAGGTAGATACTGATCTGCAAAATGACGAAGACGTTAACAAGTTTTTCTTAAAGTGGTCTATATTTATAAAATCTCTCCCCCTTACGGAAATTGAATACTTAATATACCCATTTAGAAACACTGAACTAGTACTGTTGGGAATTTGGTGACTGTTCTGTTTCTCTTTTCCCTTCTCATATTCTCCCTTTCTTCTCAAATGTCTCTTTTTCTGTTCCTTTTTTTTTTTCCTGTTTTGTTTTATTTATTTTTCCTTCTTTCCTCCCCCTGGTATGGTATTGAAGCTGAAGGTAACCTAGGATTTAGGAGCAAGCAGGAGTTAAGTTGTTTCTTTTTAATTTTATGGGGGAAGTAAGTCATGAAGGATAAAAATGATTTTGTAAACACTCCCCAAATATGTAAACATACAGGAAATATTTAGTATTTTGTTATTATGCTTTTGCTTTTTTTTGCTTTTTCTTCTTTTCCCTTTTTACTTTTTGTATCCTGTTTGAAACTTCAATAAAAACTAAAGATAAAAAAAAACAAAAAAAAAAAAACGGGGCACTTTCATCATGAAACTTTACATTGCAGCATGTGTTTTTTTTAAATACTTACCTTTTTCTGCAGCCATGCTAGACCAGCATTAAGATCACTCAGATACATATCAGACAGTGTATCTTATCACAATAAACACAAAGTGTATTGCACTAGTGACCTCTCATGCATTGTCAAATGGGCAGAGAATTATATAATTATATGATTACTACCTTGTCATTCTGACCTGACACGGGACGCACTGTGCAGTTCCGTAGTCTTCTGCCGTCACCTATTCGTGAGTATCATGTGACCTAGCTGGGGCCAATGATGATTGAGCAGATAGAAACGATCATCGTAACTATGGAGACTTATCATCCAATCTGGGGGCTAAGTAAAGCATCTCCCTGTCAAAATGCAATGTCTCATTAAATGCTAGTGGACTTGAAAAAAATTCAACTTTGCCTTTCAGCAAACATATGAGAAGATCAATATTTACATGTATTCTGTTATGAGCAGCCAGTATTATGAAGGAATATTAGGGACAAAAATTTTTTATTTCATTATTCATATAGACCATACAATTTTTAATAACTTTCCAATTTACTTCTATTATCAATTTTGCTTCATTCTCTTGGTATCCTTCATAGAATGTGCAGCAATGAACTAATAGGAGCTCTGCTGAGCACAGTGGTAAACCAATGATAAGAGGTATAGTATATATGTGCAGCCACCAATCAGCAGCTAGCTCCCAGCACTTAAGATTATCTAGATATGCTCTTCAACAAAGGATACCAGAAGAACAAAGCAAATTTGATAATAGAAGTAAATTTGAAAGTTGTTTAAACTGATATGCTCTATCTGAATCATAGGAAATAAGAGGGGTTTTATATCAATTTAAGGTTAAAACATTAACTAAAAGCACTAATAGCTCTGTGTTATATACAGCAGCTCATCCATCACACAGATCTTAAAGCGACATCAAATCCACGTTTTCTTTTATAATTCAGATAATAAAAGTACAATTAAAAGTTGTTTAAAATTGCATTCTCTATCAATTTTGCTTCATTCTGGTCTCCTGCTATCCTTTGTTGAAAATGCAGCAAAGCACTACTGGGAGCCAGCTGAACACATCAGGTGAGCCAATGACAAGAGGCATATGTATATGCGGCGACCAATCAGAAACTCACTCTCAGTAGTGCATTGCTGCTCCTCAGCCTACCTGGTTATGTTTTTCAACAAAGGATACTGATAACAAAGCAAATTAAATGATTGAAGCCAACTGTAAAACCCCTGTAAGTTAACAATGATGTCATTAGCCCTCTTAAAAATATCAAATCCCCCGCTCAATTGAAACGAAAATGCAAAGATGGGTTACACCATGGGATGTACATTAGCTGTACTGTTTTGATAAATGTTTGGACATTGAGGGGAAAACCAATAACATACAATACGGGGTATAAATAAACATATCAACAAGGATAAAACAAGCAACACTATTTAACACTGTAAGTTACATGGTGTAGTTTTGACTAGTGCCCCTTTAAGATATCAGTTTAAAATTGCTTAAAGGTAAGCTTTAAACATATGAATGTTTTGTTTTCCCATATTTTAAATGAAGCTTACTTTACTATACAGCCCCAAATAGTGGTGTACGGTTTCTTTTATGTTTTTCCAAAAAATAGGCTGTAGTGCCTTAGCCAGAAGTGGTTGCATGATCCTGAGTTCTCATTGCTGCTAAAGGTATATTTTATTTAATGTATACATGCCTGAAACTTGTATATAAGATATGGTTTCCTGTACTGCAGTCCTCCTAGAAATATGCATCACTTTAATATCCCTTTAATAGGGTTACATGCACAAGTGAGGGAGGATAAAAGTGAATGTATTTTGTGGAGTAAAATAGAAGAGATTTGTTTTCTAAGTAAAATACTTGGATATTCTTTTCTGCTTTAGAAAAGATAGGACATGAAGCCTGCAAATATCTAGGCCGACAAATTCCATTTACTGATAGACACCTCTTGAAAAGGCTCTTTTTTTTCTTGTCAAAACTTTACAATTATTAAATCAAATCAGCTTGATAATATATATAGAAAAGTGAAATCAAGCAGCAAACAGCGTGAGAAAAAATAATCAAAGCACCTTGCACATTACAGGGATATGTTTAATTGCAAATTATGGCACAGGGTGAGTGCATTAGAAAGCAAAAAAAATAAAAATACTGCATTTACAGTTATTTACAGTGTGTCTACATTATTTAACCGCATACATGCGCCATTCATTTCCTTTTCCTTTGTTGCATGGTTCTAGATTATGTGTAAAAATCCAGTGGGAAAGCTAATGTCAATCCAAATATATTACCTTGCCAAAGCCAAGCTATTCCAATATTTCATCTAGGTACTTTCAGTTACAGTCCTATTTGGTCCTTCATTCACTCTTTGTAACTGCAATCGTGGTCCCTGCTCCTAGCTTTCTAATAAACACAGTGCTCCATTGAATGCAGAGCCAACTATTATCTGCAGCAATTACTTCTGTTCAGAGGAGGACAGATGAGTAATTTCACACACTCCCTAAATGTCTTAAAACAGAATTAAAAAGACACATACACACATAGTGTGTGTATATATATAT
>CAJPDP010470992.1:0-11264 GCA_905336975.1 Bombina variegata variegata
AAGGGACATAAAGCCCAATTTTTTCTTCATGAATCAGATAAAGCATGCAATTTTGAACAATTTTCTAATTATTCTAATGTGAAATTGTCTTTGTTCTTGTGGTATCCGTTGATGAAAAGCAGGTAGATAAGCTCAGGAGCGTGTCTGCAGCATAATATGGCAGCAAATTTGCACAAATTCTATAGAGTGGCAAGAGCACTAAATGGCAGCAATTGTTCCTGCCATGTAGTGCTTCACACATAGGCACACCACATACCTGGATATCTCTTCAACCAAAAATACAATGAGAATGAAGCAAATTTGATAATAGAAGTACATTGAAAACTTTTTTTAAACTGTATATTAAAAAAACAAAAACTAATTATTGGAGTTCTAGGAAGCCCACAAATTGCAAATTGCAGAGGTAAATTACAGTTAAAGCAATGAAAATAAATAATAAATATAATATACTGTCTTGAACCATTTCATGGTAAATTTAGTTTTTATTTTAATGTTCCACTAAGTACTTTTCATCATTCTCCCTCCCTTCCTTCTCATATGCTTCACTGCTGTTTCATAGAACCAGTTTTGTCTTTGGTATATAAAGCAAACAGGAGAAATACTTTGCCACTAACAAATGGGAATACGTCAGCATAGCAGAGTCCTGTTTGAATTCACATTTGCACCAACTGAAAAAATACTAGGTTACTATTTTTAGGTAATTTGTCAGTGCTATATCTAGATGTGTTTGCATGTAACAACCTGTTTAATTTAACACAAGAAATAAAAATGTAGTTTTAGAGACAGTGGTATTGTTAAAAAAAGGTAAACTAGATCAAGGCTATCATTCACAGTTCATAATAACTTGAAATATATTTTCCATTTAATGTATAAAGCTTCAACACCTTTCTGAATTGATTGAAGTGCTTTAAAGGGACATGATGCTAGCAGATTTCTATCCTCTATATACAAAGAACAGCAGCTAAACATAATAAAAATACATTTGCATTAAAAAGGTTATTTTTTGTTTTATTTATGTTTAAACCAGTGATTCCCAAACATAAAAAAACTATTCTAATTTAGCACATGAATGTGACTTTTAAAAAAACAAAAAACTTTAATACAATTTAAAACATTCTATTTTTAAACCTCTTAGATGCACATGATCTGCTTTTACTGTGCGGATTACGAACATAGTATGTCATCCTGGGGGTCTCCCTTCCAATTTGGATCCTGGGAACTCAAACACTGTAGATGGGGGAAAGAGACTGTAGTAGCCTTCACCTGACCTTTGCTGCCTTCTTCCTGCAGGCCCTGTGCATGTGGTGATGTCACAAGGGGCCGGACTACCAGTTAAAGGAAGGAGGTAGTTAGAGCAGTAAGCCAGGGATCTGGTGGAGAAGGCTTGGCAAGCCTGTATCTCAGAAGTCAGGCCTTTCAAATGTGGGGTCACGTTCCCCTGTAAGTTGCAGGTGATTGCCATTAAAAAAAAATGTGATTACCTGCAGCAGCATTTAAAATGCTGTTTAGCCAGAGGAGGTGCTCTATGATGGGGCCCCTATCTTCCCTCTAGTTTAGATTACAAGGAAGACTGACCATTCATTTGAAAGAGCATGCTCCTCTCTTTCAAATAAAGGGTCACCCCCCCAGGATGCAACTGATAATAGTTAGAAATGGTGATCACCTGCCCAACTAGAAACAAACTGATTTCTAGAGTTGGGGGCACTCAAGACCCTTTACCCAACCTATTACCTTTCACTTGGATGTTATAAGTTGCACTGAGTAATTACAACTAGATAAACAAAAATGTGTCTGTCTTTATTTCAGGCTGCAAAGCAACACAATGTGATAATTTTCAAGAGGGTGATTCTTTTCAATACCCACTGTACTTTTATACATATATATTTATGTTTTAATAAGTGTATATACACATATAAACATAAATACATATGTATATATTCATATACATATACAATATACATATACATTTTTAATTTGCTGCCCAACACTGCAGAAATCACCCCCTGTCCTACTCTAGGTGGTTTCCTTGTCTCACGACATGAGAACGAGGCTCCCACTGGAGCCTATCTAAGCGTGCTCTTATGAGCACAAGGCTTCCAGGCAAAGTGAATGTAAGGTTGCATTTGCATTGCGCCTAACTTGTAATTCCAATCCACTTTTACATGCACTGGTATTACTGAGTGGAGTGCAAATATTGGGCTTGCAAAATCGCAATTTTGTACTCCACTCGTAATCTAGGCCTTAGACGTTACCTCAGTTGTAGTTGCCACAAAATGAATCTATGGGTCATAAAGCAGTACTCAAAAATCAAGGTGGGCAAATTACTGTTTAAAAAAATCAGGGAACTGAGGTACTATATAGTTGAGACCTATTTATTTCCTACTAAGACTGTATAAACTATACCAGCAGCAAAGAAGCAGGAGGTAGATTGAAGCGCAATAAAACCTCCATAATAATAATATTATTTTCTGCTGTTGTTTCTTCTCACTGTATCTACATGTACAGCAAGAGTAATAGTGTAAATAACAAGCAACTAAATATGTATTCGATAACATTAAAGCAGATTAGACTAAACCAAATTTTAACAGATTTATTTTTCTAATTCCCTTCCTATAGAAAGTACACAGAGGTAAATTATTAATAACAACCTTCTAAACCTGATATATATGACCACTTCTTAAAGCATTAAAGAACAATATTATGTAATAGGACTACAATATTAAGAGGCAATTGTAAAATGAATAAAGGCAGAAAAAAAAGTAAGAGCAACAGCTTTAAGCGAGATAGTCAGAACGGTCCTTCCAACACCTGTGGCTTGCCAAGTGTTGAGTGAATTCACATTCTCTTGAGGGCAATGTAAAAACTTGGCATTTGTCTTTCTTAGTACAAGTTTCCAGAATGCTAGAAGTATGAGGCCGAATTGAAACGCCCCATGATGCAGAGGTAGCAGCGGATCACCTACAACGACACCAAAAGAGATCTCCACCTCAGTAGACCACAAATCAGCCGGGTACAAATTCAGAAGGAGCAAGGCTGAATCCATGTTGGAGTCTGCACACAGATACTGCCCTCAAAGACATTTACTATACATTGAAGTGTGTGGAAGCTTCAGGGATATAGCAGTACAACAATTGAATAAATGTAAAGAAGAATCAATGCACCAATGGGGCTCTAAATGTAGTTCCATGTCACACTGTGTAAAATTATGCCCAAGTACATTTCTTTATATAATCTTCGAGGTACTAAGTAAAGATATGGCTGAATAAACAGTATGTGATTCAATATCAGCAGAACAGCACTCAGCATGATCTTCAACTTTTAAATACTGTTTTGCTCTCAGACCATCTGTGTCTGAACTAGCCAGGGCAGTGTTTAGCCACATTGTCTTGCCTGTAGCGTTATCATTTAGGTTGTTTTATTTCCTTACATGAACGTAACTCCAGAAGAGCTTCCTCCATTGCTGTTGTAGGGAATCAAAGAAAGGAGTAAGAAGAGCAGCAAGAATAGTCGCTACATGTGCCATGTCAACAGATACATGTGCTGCGCTCAAAAGTCAAGCCGAATGGCTTCAAAATAATTAACTGACTCCTCTGCAGCCAGGAGCTGTTGTATCCTGACCTTTATTATGTCATCTGAAATGGGAGAAACCATACTCCCATTTAAAAGGATTTTCCTGCAACGGATTTAAATACAATGAACACTAAACAACTAGCTTGTCTGAGCACATAACCTCTTTAAGCATTTTATGTAACAATATATATTTATAAATGTTTAACTTCTGCTCTTTCATATACAGATAGTTTCTGAGTACAATGTGACTTTATCCTTTAAACTAGTGTTGCTATATGTGCTGCTTGTTTTACGTTTCTTATTTTACATAGCAATAACAATGTCATAAAATATGACTATGAAAATAATCTGGCATTTCTTGTTTGACATTTGTAAGGCGACTGGCTAAGGCCCTTTACTTTACATAGCTCATTTTACGCAGCTCAACAGAGTTACAAAAAAAGCAAATCTAAGAAACCTATGCATAGACGATTATTAAAAAATGACACCATCCCTTCCCACATCTCAAGAGAAATCAAACAGAGCTCAAGGCAAAAGATTTACATTCAAACGTGTTATTCTCTTTCCCTCTAAAGGATTTAGTTTTGTTGATCACATTTCAGAAAGCAATTCTATTTTCTGCTTAAATGCAACAGAGGAACTGTATCATATTCTCTAAAAATAAAAAATCTTGGATTTGTAAATGATCAGTCTGTGCCAGTGTATTTTGGATTTTGCTTCAATTTTGAATAAAATTATTTCTCAGCCATAGAGGGCTGCGATCACATACACTAAAAATTGCCCCCATTCCAGTCCATTGGTTTTGTTTAATTTGCTACAGCATTTCCATCTATTAGAGGTAAAGAAATATGAATAGACCCAAATTACATTCAGATTAGGTAAATCATTTATTTTTATTTTTGTATTTATTTTTTTAATGGACACTTCCCCTACACAGCAGCAAAATATTTACAGTCAATAAAAAAGTAAAACATGGCGGCTATTCTATTCAATATCAAAGATCATTGTGTTATGGGTTTTAACTTTTTTTTATCAAGAAACAAATTATATCAGTCACTGTGTATTGAGTTTAAATGCTGTTTTATTTTAATATGGTAATAAATCACATTAATTCATGAGCTGTGCAATTATAAGTGAACATTTGGATAATCATTTATTTTTTTGTTTATGGTTCATAACTGAAAGGGGTTGCAGCATTGAGATTGATAAAACTGCATGATCTAATGTGTAAGAGCATTTCATTTTTTAAACGTTTCTGGTCCTTTAAAAAGTGTTTGAGCTACAAGTGGAGCGCTATCAATAGTGCTAGTAGCGTAAACACGATCACAAAGTCGCAGTCTTTTTTATGCTCAAATACATATTACAAGTGGAGCGCTATCAAAATTACCACAAACAAATTTGCGGTAATTTTGATAGTGCTAAGTTGTGCTTGTGAAAGTAAATCTGATCGTGCAAGCACAATAACATTGACCGCTCAAACTATTACATGAACTTAAAGATTGCGTAAAGAGATTGTCTAGGTAAAAAAGTTACACTAAACTACACTATTAACTCCTAAACTGCCATCCCCCACATCGCAAGGTACCTAAATACATTATTAACCCCTAAAAGCCATCCTCTCACTTCGCAAACACTACACTACACTATTAACCCCTAAACCGCTATCCCCTCACAAAAAAAAACTAACATTACTAAAAAAAAAAAAACTAACATTAAAAATATATATATATATATATATATAAAATGAAAGTAATTACTCCCCAAAAAAAAGAATTAATCCTATTCTAATATCGGTAAAAAAAAAAAAAAAAGTTGTATTCTAAAAATAAACTGCCAATAGCCCTTAAAAGGGCCTTTTGTAGGGCATTGCCCTAAAGCGATCAGCTCTTTAATGAAGGAAGAAAAACCCTCTAACATTACAACCCTCACCCCCAAAACCTAACTAAAAAAACATAAATTACCTAACTAAACAAAAGCTAAATCACCAATTGCGTTGAAAAGGGCATTTGGATGGGCATTGCCCTTAAAAAGTCTTACCTCTATGTTTTATGAACCCTGCAATAAAGCTTTATTTTTATTGTCTTTCAGCCAATAGGAATGCAAGTGTACCTCACATTCACTATTCAGTGTGTGGCTGGAGACCGTATGAAGAGGACCTCCGTGTTGAAGCATGCAAGATGAGGAACACTGCCGCCCCCACGGCCTGGATGAAGAAGATGGACCACCGTCTGAATGAAGATGGATTTTTTTTTTTTTGGAGGTGTTTTTTTTTTTAGATTAGGTTTTTGTTTTGTTTTGTTTTTTTGTGCAGCAAAAGAGGTGAATGCCTGTTTAAGGGCAATGCCCATCTAAATGCACTTTACAGGGAAATTGGTAATTTTTTTTTTTTAGTTAGTTTTTTTTATTTTGGGGGGTACGGGAGTGTAATGCTAGAGGGGTTGGGGGGGTTCATGAAAGAGCTTATCGCTTTAGGGCAATGCCTTACAAAAAGCCCTTTTTTAGGGTTATTGGTAGTTTATTTTTAGAATAGGGCTGTTTAGAATAGGATGTTTTTTTTAAGGGGTAGTAGAATAGGATTAATTTGTTTATTGTTTTCAGTAATTACTTTTTTATTTTCTGTAATTTTAGATTTTTTAGTTTTTTGTAATGTTAGATTTTTTTATTTTCTGTATTGTTATTTTTTTTTTAGTAATGTTAAGGTTTTGTTTTTTTAGTAATGTTAGGTTGTTTTTATTAGAAATGTTAGTTTTTTTTAAGGTAAATTAGATTAGGTTTTATTTATTTTTACATGTAAGTTTTTTTTTTTAAGATAGACTTATTTTGTACATTTTGGGTATTTTAATTTTGATTAGGTTAGGGGGTTTGGATGATAGTTTATTACTTTGTGATGTGGGGGTTGGCAGTTCAGGGGTTAATAGTGTACTTTAGTTTTTGTGATATGGGGATGGCAGTTTAGGGGTTAAAAAATAGGTACTTTGCTATGCGGGGGTGCTGCGGTTTAGGGGTTAATAGTGTATTTAGGTAGTTTGCGATGTTGGGGATGACGGTTTTCGGGTCAATAGTATAGTTTAATATCTGCGATGTTGGAGGATAGCGGTTTAGGGGTAAATAGTGTATTTAGGTACTTTGCAATGTTTAGGGGGTTAATAGTTTGTTTAGGTAGTTTGGATGTTGGTGGGTGGTTTTTTAGGGGTTAAATAATAGTGTAATGGAAACTTTGCGGTGGGCTATGTGGTGGTTAAGGGGTTATTGCAGTAGGAGCTTATAGCGCACAAGTTGGGTGTTAGTTTTTTTTAAAACTTTTTTTTATTATTGCGCTAGTGGTAACCTTTTAAGCAAGTCGGGTTAGCACTAGAGCAACAACTTTTAACTTTCAACTTGTAATATCAGCGCTCCACGACTCACGCAAAGGGTTTAACGCTAGCATAATTATAGTACAGTACAGTAGTTACTTGTTCTCTAGCCCTTTATGCTTTTATTAAACCAATAAATCATCTTGCTTATTGAAATGTAAACTGATCGTTTAAAAACTTAAAATTTTGTAAAAAAGCTTTGAAAACATTCAAGATACCGCCATTTGAAAGACATCAGAATGATTTTGTTGAATTAAATTAGTCAAAAATGTATAAAAAATTAAATAAATTAATTAAAATGTGTTTTGTGATGGATTGGAATGGATTTTAGTTTCGCTCTAATTCCATGAATACAAAGTATTACGGAAGTGTATGCTTTTGTAGCCACTGGGAAGCAATGAGATATCATTTTTCAAGTGAATTTTTTAATTACTTTTAATTTGAAAATCCAATGAACACCTGTACTAAGCATTTTGCCTAGCTTTACAAACATATTGGAATAGATGTCAATATATGCCTTTAACTATCTGTTAATTGGGGTGATTCTTAAAATATGATTTCTTAAGAATGTTTGTAGACTGAAGCTTTAGAATGTCTTTATTTAAAGAGATGGTGTTATATATTAAACCTTGCTTAATGGGGATTAAATAAAAGTTTAAACAGTTTCTGTATGTATAAAGTAAAGTACCCCAATTAAAAAGCTTCTTGTCATTTTGGCAAGTGACACAGTCTTTCTTCCCTATCCTCTTTTCTTTAAAATGTATTGAATATGTTCCAACACTTGAAAAATTGACCAATGTCCAAATGGAAGTGGGTCTATGAGGAGGAATGGGTTGTTTAGAGGCAGGACCTAAGTAATATGGACCCAGGGTTTTGGTGATCTAAACAGAATTGTGTGGGGACTTGTGCATATCTGTGTAAATTTTTCGTGATCTCATTTTACATTGAAATAAACTTGGGCATACATAGATGGAGAGACAATGAGAGAGATGCCACAGATTGGATCCATCCAACATACTGTGAGATGATTGGTAGTTCTGATATCGGCTCTGGCTACTTTATATGTATTAATATTTTTTGTTGCCACTAAGTAGATAATCTATTGGCAAATGATTAGGCCCTTAATAATATAAACCCTTTAAGGGCTAGATTACGAGTGGAGTGCTAAATTATAGCACGCCCACAAATGGGCAAATTATACATATATATATATATATAAAAAAAAATAAGCATATACATATATATTTAAAAATGCTGCAATTGCTGCACTACCTGCCCCCTTTGCTGCACTTAGGTTTTGATACTGTCTCTGACGGCATAAGAACAAGGCTCCAATTGGAGCTTATGGAAGCACGCTCTTGTGAGAGCAATGCTTCCTAGCAATGAGAATTACGCTTAACTTGTAATACCAGTGCACATTAGCATTCACTGGTATTACAAAGTGGAGCGCTAATATCACTTGCACGGACTTGTAATCTAGCCCTAAATGTTTTACAGTGTTTCATGACACAATTAGCTATTAAAAACAATAATACAAATATTATAAAACTACCTTCACATTTCCATTTGCATTTTTATTAAGAATACAGTTTAAGAACTGTATCCCTTTTAAGATTGTGGTTGTCTTGCTATAGAATAACATATTAGCCAAGTCTAAAAAATGTTAAATCAAATTAACATCTTGTTTGATCCAACTTGCCTTTTTTGGAGAAGCACATTTAGGCTGGAGGCTGCAGAGAAGACTTTGAGAAATCTGCAGGGTGCATTTCTAGCTTTAAGAATTAAAAAATCTGAAATTACTTGAAAAAAAAGTGGACTAAAGAAATTATGAAACCATATTGCATTTTTTATGTATATCAAAAGATTTTATATAAAAATGCCAAGGTTTACTGTCATTTAAATAATTATACATTGTGTTATTATTTTAGTATTCTGAACTTAGTAAAGGTCATATTATTAAAGGGTTTAGCACAGAACATGGATCACACCAAGATGATGTCTATGTAAGGCATATTAACCCTATTGCATCTTGAATTGCATAATGGAGACTGAAATACCAGATGCTTTGACATATAAAATTAATTCCATGGTGCATGCATCAGTTTCATGCACCATTGATAAAGTGGTGAGTAGAATTGACATTTCTGCAGTATCAGAAGCCAATAAGAGCTTTAAGAGCTCATTTCGGAATTGTCATTATTAATTTCTATGTTTTGGTCCACCTGCCATTATTTATATAAGAAACATTCCAAGAGTGGCTCTAAGTACAACATGGAAATTTTACTCTAGAAAAGTTTTTAACAAGGGAAGGAAACCCAAAAAAGTCTCAAACATTCTCTCCCAAGGCCTGATGTTCTAAAGCTCTCCTCTCAGATGAGATTAAATGATCATCCAGCACTTCAGGATCCCTTGTGAGATTCTAAAAAGGCAGATTTTGCTAAATTTCTCCAAGGGGCATTTCTTTCATTTCTGTATGTGAAGGTGAGACCTGTCCAGTACAATATAGCACTGCTTGACAGGAGAGTTTTATCACATTTAAACTCTGTGCTTTGTATTTTATATTACTTTAGAATTCAGATTATGCCATTTAAGTGTTGCACTTTCTATTTTGTATTTAAATACATTTAGATTCTGTATACAGCAGTTTATTTTGGCTTGTGATTTTACACATTCTGATTATGGTTTGACAGTTTTTGTTTAACTAACAAACTAGGATCACCTTTTGTATATTTATGTATATCTTTTACAAATTACATTGCACTTTGATTTGCTGTATGTAAGATAGAACTGATAATTTCAGAAATATGAAGTGACAGGGGAGTTCCCAGAGTCTGTTTTAAACATGTTTATTAACTTGCAATCAACCAAGGTAATTAGTGTCCTGTTATTGTTTTAAAACACACTTATTTAGCTGAAAAACCAACTGCTGTAAAAACATTTCAGTTTAATTTGTATTTGCTGCAAACAAAGAATTTATATCAGTGCTCTCCTGTTAAAGGTCATAAATCTCAAAATTGATTGGTTTTTCATGATTCAGATAGAGCATATCATTTGAAATAACTTTCCAATTTACTGTAATTTAATTCTTTCTTTGGTAGCCTTTGTTGAAAAGCATACCTAGGTAGGTTAATGACTAGTAAGTGCATGCCTCTTGTCGTTGGCTCACCCAATGTGTTCAGCTATCTCCTAGTAGTTCTTTGTTGCTACTTTAACAAAGGAAATCAAGAGAATGAAGCAAAATTGATAACACAAATTGTTTAAAATTGAATTCTCTAACTGAATAAAAACATTTGGTTGCTTGTCCCTTTAACATCAATATGCACTGTGATATTCTGTATCCCAGAGAACTTTTTACTGTATTTGGGCCCGATGATCAAAGATTCTCAAACTTGGAGAGAAATTATACTACAAACTTCACAGGGGCTGAACTCCCTGGAACCTTGAAGTCCAGGCCCTGCTGATAAATGAATCATCCTAGCTAAGAGAAATCGCCTTTTTTGGGCTTGCCAGTCTCGCAATCCATATGTCCAGTGATATTTTACTGACCCTCTTTGTTCCAACCTGTAGAAATGTGCTTTTCATAAGAAATAATAGGGATCGCAGTTTCAGCAAAAGTCCACCAACATCGCTATTTATCTTGTATCTCGGTGGGGGGACATGTATTTAAAATACATTTGCACAACATAGACTGTGCGTTCGCTAAAACAAAACAAAATTAGTTTCCGTGTAGTAACAGTTAAAATAATAAATTTGTAAACTAAGTTACAGTAGATTTCTCACAATGAAAATTCTCGCCAAGAAAACCTTTTCTTGGCGAGACTGATATGGCTGAAGGGGTGCATCTAAGATGGAGGATAGTCCTTTTTAAAACTCACAGCAATGTTTCTTCATTATAATTCAGGTTACTCCCATGGAATGCCCATGAAACTCCCATAGAAACGCCTATATATCAGATATGTCTGCAATCTGTATTTTTTGAAAAAAAAAACAAAAAAACATAGAAGCTGTTGGGATGTGGGTATGTTATACATGTATATACAATTATTTATATATATGTATTTTATTGTATACATATGTCTTTTTGTGATTTTAAAAATCATGTTTTTTTCCCATTTTTAAGAAGAATATTTTGTGTTTGTGATGTTAAAGGGACAGTCAACACCAGAATTTTTGTTGTTTTAAAAGATAGATAATCACTTAATTACCATTCCTTAGTTTTGCATAACCAACACTGTTATAGTAATATACTTTTTACCTCTGTAATTACCTTGTATCTAAGCTTCTGCAGACTCCCCTCCTTATCTCAGATATTTTGACAGACTTGCATTTCAGACAATTAGT
>CAJPDP010471106.1:0-11431 GCA_905336975.1 Bombina variegata variegata
ACTACAAAGAGACAGGTAAAGGAAATGAAATATGAGACAATTTTTTTTTTATATACTTTAATTCCACTATTTCAAGCCAATACTATAGCAACCTCTGCTGGCTTTAGAATGGAAGCATCTTCCTCTGAGCAGCGCACCGGGCGGGAGGAGTTAAAAATACAATCTAGCTACGCAACATGCGTAGGGAGATTGTAATTTAATTCCTCCTCCGTCGTTTTTTACTGATGTCCAGCCAGGCACTGTAGGGAGTTGCCGTGCGACAGGGGTGACACCATCAGAGGAGATTAATTCCTGCTTAATGGTGTCACGGACCACCAACATCTTCTCGCGGACCACCAGTGGTCCACCGACCACTGGTTGGCGACCGCTGGTCTAGGTTATAGGCCAAGATATATAGAATTTTTTTTTTATGTTTTAATTTCTTAATTTTATCTTTAGCCATAAGAGACAATGTAAATTAACTCCTGCGTGTTTCAACCAACAACTTTGCAGCATGTAGGAGTGTCAGGTTCTGCATACCAAGGAATCCTTTCCGGCGTCTCTGGGGGAAGTG
This sequence comes from Bombina variegata variegata, assembly GCA_905336975.1. NCBI lineage: Eukaryota > Metazoa > Chordata > Amphibia > Anura > Bombinatoridae > Bombina > Bombina variegata. Next base: position 554 of record CAJPDP010471106.1, read on the forward strand.
GAAACACTAAATAAAATTAGAGGAAAAGCAGGAAAATAAAGAATGAAAGTGCATTTTATTTGTTTTTCAATTATGCATAGTTATATATTTTATGAGGAATTCAATTTTGAATTTATTGTCCCTTTAATTATTATAGTGCATGCTAACACAACTCTACTTGTGTTCGGTCCTAACATACAATGTCAGACATTATAGCACTACTCCCGATATTCACTCATTTAAACTGAATTTATAGCTTGATTAAGTGCTTGTTGCCTAAAACATTGCTATGATACTTAGAAGTATCATCAATTACATTAATTTGATTGCATAAATACTGGAATGCACTATATAACATTGTGTCCTTGACCAGGACTTTATGGATTTGCTGACTGTGTAGACGTTTGATGGAATCCTATTACATTGTCATGTTTAAAGTTATTCAGCTCTTCAGTGCAACCCATTGTACTACCAATATGTGTTTTATGGACATTTTATGGTTATGTGCTGTATTCAATGCACCTGTGGGTGCATGGGTGGGCTGGAATAGCTTAACTCAATAATTAGCAGGGGTGCCTACATACTTTTGGCTATATTATATATTATAGATTCAATACATTGAAAAAAAAATATTTATATATATATTCAGAAAACACAAGGTGGTATGTGTGCAAATTTCTCAGGGGCATGTAAATGTGTTTCAAGTTTTCTCATACATTAGGTAGAAGGCAATGAGAATTTAAAACCTAACAGTGAGCATTTGGTTAAAGTGGAAGCAATTGGCTCCTGTATGTAAAGCATCTTTTTTCACAGCCTTTATAGCAATCAGACAGCCAGGTGTAAATAAATAAAACTGGTTCTGTTGTAGCAAGAGTAGCTTGCAAATGAACGTCCTTTCCATTAGAGGGCACATGAGGTTAAACCAGATCTTTCACTTGTATCAGAGGCAGGCTGAGCATTGTGCGCCTTTATGTCATAGCTAAATAGAAGAGCTACATAATCAATCTTTTTCAATCTTTTTCATGCTTCATTATCACATAAGAGCATCAATATATAGTGGTACTTACTTCACTGTTGTGGTATTATTAGGAGGAAAAGAAATCCAAAGGACAAACAACTGGCATTCTGCAGAATGCCCCTGCACATGTGATCCATAGATGATGCTTGTTGATGACCTAATCAGTCACTAAATTCAAGAACATGGGAAAGAACATTGGTGAACTGTGCAATAGACTCCAGAAAGTGTTACAAATAAGTAAAGTTAATACCGTCTAAAAAGTTAAAGGGATACTGAACCAAATTTTTTTCTTTCATGATTCAGTTAGAGCATGCAATTGTAAGCAACTTTCTAATTTACTCCTATTATTAATCTTTCTATGTTCTTTTGCCATCTTTATTTGAAAATCCAGGAATGTAAAAGCTGGCCCATTTTTTTGTTCAGCACCCTGGATAGCGCTTGCTGATTGGTGGCTGCATTTAGCCACCAATCAGCAAGCGTTACCCAGGTGCTGAACCAAAGATGGGCCGGCCCATAAGCATACATTCCTGCTTTTTCAAATAAAGATAACAAGAGAACAAAGAAAATTTGATAATAGGAGTAAATTCGAAAGTTGCTTACAATTGGATGCCCTATCTGAATTATGAAAGAAAAAATATGGGTTCAGTATCCCTTTACCTTTTAAGACGGTATTGATGTATTTGGGTTCAGTATCTCTTTAAAGCAAATTAGAAATGTTACTAAAAATAAATAAGATAGTATTACAATGATAAGGAATATTATACCAACCTCGGGATTCTGGCAGGTTTTTACAATACATCTCCAACTTAAAGGGTCCATCAATCATTGTTAGTTTAGGCGGGGCCAGATAACTGGTATTAGTTTATGCTTTGACAATGCAAGTTACTACTGTCGACGGATGCCTAGTAGACAACTTTTACATTACATTTAATTAAAGCTGCTAATCTGTTCAAAATGTTTATTTTACTTTCAGGCATTTGAACTAGCAACTGGTGATTATTTGTTTGAACCACATTCTGGTGAAGACTACTCTAGAGATGAAGGTGCGTGCACAGAGAAATGCGTTTAGATTTTTATGTGGTCTGTCTTAAATGATCATTGGAAACGATTTAATTTCAAGAGAAGAACTCTGGGGTTTTATTTGTATTAGGATGTCAAAGTTTACAAACCCTGCAAAGTGAAAATGTAGTGCTTTATTTATTGTAACTAAAAGGCCAAGTAAGATGCACTCTATAGTTACAGCTAAGTAAATATCGTATGTCACTATACCTGATATATTTCCTTTATGCTGTAGTCCCACATTAATGAAGGCGAAGAAGAAACTCGATCTCAGATTCTCTGAGATTTTGTAGTGGGAGACAACCCAATGTCTTAGGTCTACATACAAATATTCACCATTCCTTACTTTTACAACCTATATAAATTTTGTTTTGTTTACTGATGGACAAAGTGTCATTCCCAGTTACAAGGTTTAAATGTAGATTCTTCTTTCTTATATTTTGAATGTGCCCCCTTAATGTTTTTGGTAATCAATGACAAAAATGTGTAACCGCTTCGCTTCTGCTTATTTTATATACTTACCAAATCATGTAATACAGGCAAAATCCCTCTCTCTTAGGGCCAGGCTTTCCATCTTCAGCCAAATAATAACAAAAACAGCAGGACTGGCATAAGCTGTAACAAACACTCTAGATACCATTTTACTATAACTGCATACTACAGCCTATATGAAGGTGTCATATGTGTTAACATTAATACATTTTGAAACGCTTAGACAATTTTCTGTCTGGAGCACAATATTAATGACCTTTTCTCTCAATTTCTGTAGAACAGCAGACCTAAAAAGCTCCACAGTCTTCCACCTAAAGATGTTACTATATTCTAGTGAACAGGCAATTTGTTTCATTTTGTTGCATATGTTGTATGTCATAAAGTGTCAAAGATCGTTTTTTCTAGTACTCAGAGTAGAAGAAGAAAAAAAGGAATGCCTGTAATTCCTCAGAAAAAAAATATTTTTTTATTATCAGGGTAAATATTTTATTGTATTGCTAAGTCCTCTTAAATAGAGATGTGGCAGACTTGGGAGCGTATTCAACATAGCTAGTATGTGCATGGATAACAGCAAATGGGAAAGGCTTCAGACACCAAGGCTTTCAACAGTGTGGGCCACAACTGATAGAATGTTAGATACATTAATAATTTGCCAAAGGAACTCCAAAAGCTTAGACCAGAGGCCATGGCTATGTACTGATCCTCGCTAACTGTTACTTAATAGTTGCTATTAGCCAACATAATGGTACACAGTTTATTAACACCTGAAGGCTGGAACATCAGTTCTGCCAGGATTGAACTTACAACCTATAGGTATGAATACATACTGCAGTTATCAAGTTATTGTCACAGTATTGTGCTATAGGTTAAGACTGCTAGGAACATTAAGTGGTCGGATTGTTTTCTTTTAAACCTTGTGACTGTGTGTATTTCATTTGCCATCAGTTGAAGGTAAAGACATATAAGCTAAAACATTTCTTTGTTTTATTTATTAGAACAATTTAACATATAATTGCTGCTCTTACCTGTGAAAATAGAGTGTTTTGCCTTTCACACTTCGTTTAAACTCATTTTGTAATTTCTTGTATACATGTAAGAATCGTCTTCTTGAAAATATGCCCAATAATAAATGGAATGTATTAGAACTATTCTTTGTCAAATAAAAAATAGACTAAAGTCATCAGCTTCAGTGCATTTCAATAACCAATCATCCTTCCTGAAGCTCATGTCTGGTCTTTCTTCTGTGTCCATACTGAAACATAAAACATAATGTAACTTACTTTTCCTATTACCATATTCTTAACCAAGTAATATTTGTTTAGATGTTATTTTCCCTCCTAGTTATCTATTTATATCAAACAATGCAATATTTTTCTTTTTAAATACTTCTATTGAATGATATGTGCAAACTTATTCTCTCCAAATGATAAACATAAAATAGCACTTATATATTATAGAACAATAACATGATTACTTGACAGGATGATGTTAAATTGATCCTTATTGTATAATTGTTTCAGACAGTATGGTGTCAGAATCTGAACATGTTTCTTTCATACGATGATTAAAAAATATCAAGAAACCACAAATTCTTCAGCAAGGCCATTTATTTACATAGCATCAAACAGATGGTATTACAGTTCAGTAAAGCATGCTCTGATTGGTTTCATAGCCTGTCTGAATTCCTCTTGTATGTAGAAGCTGAACAAAGCTCATAATAGTTTGACTTTGTGCATTGACTATACTCATAAATGGAAATTTGTGGTATGTTGAAAAAATAACTAATCCCATCTAACAAGTACAATGGTGCTGTTACGCTATTTTCCTTTTCATTCCCATGTTTTAATTGTTTGATTTGTTGCATTCATAACCATTGATCATAACTTATACTAATGATGTAGCTTTTCAGATGACCCTAATACCTCTGCATGGATTTTATTTATTTGTTTGTTTATGTAGCAGATTTTTATTATTTTTAAAATTAATTCTCTTCCTACATTTTCCTTTGTATCTCATTTGTTTATCCGCGTTTCCACTCCTTCACTCTTCTTTTTCTCTCCTCCATAGACCACATAGCACACATCATTGAGCTGCTAGGCAATATCCCAAGACACTTTGCTCTGTCTGGAAAATATTCTCGGGAATTCTTCAATCGCAGAGGTAGTACCTCTTCTTTTTGAGTGGCTCCGTGATACAGACAGAATGGTAATCTTAGCTGCTGTTGTTGACCTCATGTCAAATTATATTCGTATTAGCCACCTTGTTGGTTTTTAAGATACACTAAAGATAAATACTCTTTGCACACTTTAGGGTATTTTTTATTTACCTAATGTTAAAATAAAAGAACTTTAAAAAGTTCAGTATCCAAGAAAACGGTGGCTCTTCAACAGTTGGTTTTTAAAGAGCTACACCCTTAAAGGGTATTATTTTAAAGCATACAGATTGATTCTGTCTGTGCCGGGCCATATTTTGCACATATAAAGTGTACTGATAAGTTGTATGTTTCTGTTTTGCTGGCAATGTTCTCCAAACACAGATCACATAGCATTGATCATTGAACTGGTGGGCAAAATCCCTCGAAAATTTGCTATGTTGGGAAAATATTCCAAGGATTTTTTCAACAAAAAAGGTAACTTTATTTTCGACCATAGTCTCAAGTCTTTTGGCAATGTTTCCAGTCAACCTTTGATGGAATTGGTAATAAAAATGTTAAACTTTTTGCATTTAAGAAAGTCTGATTTTGTTTTTTGAGAGCTATTGCAAGAATGCTAATGTATATAGGGAAAATAGATTTGGTTGCTAACATGGCAACAAAAATCTTGCCCATTGGTATGCTTATATAACTTGTAAGTATAGCATAGATTTCAAACCAGTTTCCCCGGGATATATAATAAAAGACAATTATATAATAAAGTTAAACAAATGGGTTAGAGAGATAGTTTGGGAAATATGAGATGTTAAAAGCTACTTTTGGAGATCCAGCCAAGTTTGTGCCTTATTAAGATTGTCAAGGCTAATTCAGTGTATAAATAAAATATATAATACATTCATTCATTGCAGAAATAAAGGCCTGATACAAGATAGTATTATGTGATAGTAGCTATGTGTTTTGTACTGAATTCAAGACAAAATATGTCACTGATGGAAACAAGGAATTTAAATTTAAGTTAGGCTTCAGTTAATGGTAACGCAAACAACTGAAGTGTAATTTGACTTAAAAAGTAATTGCAATACTTACAATTCATTGCCTATATCTAATTACATTTACCCACTACAGTTTCTGATCTCTGCACATCTGATATGCGCATTTAAAAAAATAATCATTCTCATCCTGCAACCTCTCTAGTAGCTCCTCGTTCACATAATTATGTATTTATTTTAAAAGTCAAAGACATTACAGCCAGTCACATGCCATATCATCAGCTCCATTATGTTAAAGACTTTTAAGCCCCTTTTATTTTTTTTTACTTGAAATCAGGCTGTCTTTGAGGTTGCAGAATGAGTTTAATTAGTTGTAAAACATATGAAACATGCTTAAAGGGATAGGAAAGTAAAAAGTAAACCTGCAGGATTCAGATAGAGCATGTCATTTTAAAACACTTTTTTTTAAATTCACTTCTATTTTCAGATGTGCTTCCTTCTCTTGTTATCCCTTGTTGACAAATAATACACACACATCCTACACTAGGGGGAGCTAGCTGCTGATTGTGCCTTCAAACCTTTGTCTCTTATGATTGGTTTAGCTAGCTGCTAGTAGTGCAATGCTGCACCTTCAGCAAAGGAGAACAAGAATAAAGCAAATTTGATAATAGAAGTAAATTGGAAAGTTCTTTAAAATTGTATGTTCTATACAAATTATGAAATATTTTTTTGTAGTTTCCTGTTCCTTTAAAGGAAATTTCCTGGGGGAATGTAATAAGATATAGACAGAGGTTTAGATGCATTTTACTTTTAATTAAAGTGCAAACAATATTGCATTGCTGCTATATCTTACCAACTAAATATGTGGTCCAATTATATATAACAAAGTTGCATATCATTAGATCCAAAAGAGAAACTAGTAAACACTTTAAGTATATGTATTTAAAGGTTCTATGTACAATTATAACACTGACACATAATTAGTACTGAGGCTTAAAATAATTATTTGGAATACTCTGTATTATTATTTATTTATTTATTTTTATCAGTTAGTCAAAAGTAAGACCAACGGCAGACTTTTTTAGTACTGAAGGTACATTTATTAAAATGTAGGTTTTATTTTGACTCGTTAAAGTACAAATGTAATATTGATGCTAACAAAACACACAAATAATTTTTCATTTAGGAACTGGTTATAAAAACAATATTACATTTTGTATTTTATTATTAACAAAAATTAGTTGTTTTTTGATATTTAAAAAAAAAATATTGAGAAAAAAGTTTTTGTATACCAAAAAAAATGTATAGGCACACACTAGTTTAACACGTACAAAAGTTTCCATTTGCTGTGTACTATTTATTTGTCAGCTGCAACGTTTTATTGTTCATCATTTTAAAAGGATTTTACCTTTTCTTTCTTTCTTTCTTTTTATTTTACTTCATTTGAGAAGGGTAACAGCTCTAGAAGGGGGTAGAGTTCTCTACAGGAAAGCAAGAGAGCAGCTTTGTGTAGAAAATAGCAGCATGCCAAGCTCAAATAAAAATCCCAAATTTTATTAGTTCATGTCTAAAATAAACACAAGAGGTGTGTGAAAACTACCTTGTGTGTTTCGCGCTGCACAAAGCGCTTACTCATAGACATCACAGCTCCACAACACAACTTTATACAAAGTTCAGCCAATCATATATTTTAAAGCACAACAAGCATATCCAATCTGCAGGCCGGATAAAATACATAAAACATCACAATAAAACAACATACTTTTACATGTATGTATACAGAATTACTAAGAAAGCGCATGTTTAAATGTTTAAACTTATTTCAATGTGAAATTGCATTACAATTCAATACAACAAATATATGACAATTTAGTCAACATAGTAACTAATGTCCCACTCCAAGGTCATACCTGCTGGATACCTAGTTTGCAACTTATGTATCCAGAATTTTTTAAATGTTACCTCCACTAGGTGACACTTTTGCATAATCTATAATGGAAATATTTGGGATATTTGTAAAGTGTAAATTGTTTAAACGTTTTGCAACAGTTGAATCCTTATATAACATCTCGTACTTGTTCACCCACTCTGGTGAGTACCGTTTAAGTCGTTTGACCTACATACTGATGGCAACAAATTTGGCGTTCCAACAAATACTCTGCAAATGTTTTGAAACAAGTGGCCTAAAAAGAAATGTTAAACTCCTGACCTGTTTTGGTGCTTCTAAATACTCACCATGTATGGCATATATAAGCGGGTAGCTTTCCCTTTGAATTGTTGCTAGAAGACATCTGCTCTAGCTGTAGTCAGGTTACTGCCAATACTCAGTAGAGAACTTTTGCTGCAAAAATCTTCTGTAATGTCTGCTCATTTAGCAAGAAAACAAGAACGTTATTTGCTGTTAACTTTGATTTAACATTTTTGTTTTTACTAAAGGAGCACCATTTCATATCTTTTTTAAAAGTTAGGGACGCTCCCAGTGCATTTAAACTCTGACTATCAGTGTCGCATAAGCAGTTGAGCCAGTTGATGGGCAGTGGAATGATGTTTTAGCTTTAGTGGAGGACTGCCCTTTAGTGAAGCATTATGGAAACTATTAAATCCAGGAGCTTCCATTTGTTCTGGCATCCAGTAAAAAAATGTTTTAGTTTCCATCTAAAGGGGAGGAGAATCCACGGCTTCATTCATTTCTATTGAAAATATAGAACCTGGCCACCAGGAGGAGACAAAGACACCCCAGCCAAAGGCTTAAATACCTCCCCCACTTCCCTCATCCCCCAGTCATTCTTTGCCTTTCGTCACAGGAGGCTGGCAGAGGAGTGCCGGAGTTTCGGAGTAGTCTCTTATGGAGGGTAGTACTCTTCGCAGTGGGACTGGAGTTTTAAGTAGTCCTGAAGCCTCTCAGTGAGAGCCTGGGTGAAAGTTAGAGTCCGGAGATGCAGGGAGAGTCTTTCTGCGAAACTATCCCTACTCATATTAACAGCTCCATAAGCAATCAGCGTTGACGAGTTTTGCTGCCTGCTTTCGTCACTCAAGTCCATGTCAGGAGCGATGCTACTAAACTGTCACACTTGAGAGGCCGTGTTCCTGTTCCACGGCATAGATTATGGTAAGATTGTTTGTTTTTATACACGTAATGAAAACACAGAAGACAGGGTCACAGTGTGATACCTTTTATCTTTATAGAATCAAGGATTATTGAACAGGGTGGGGTTGTACATAATATTGTTTCTGTCATTGCTGTGATGTGTGAGATGAGGCTCTTAGTTTCATTCCAGGAGTATTTGTGCGGCCGATTTGGCACGCTTTTCTTCCTAGTGCAGGGGCGTTCCTGCGAGACTTTCCTTCTGACTGGGTGTGGCCTAATTAAATTCCTCTGCTTAAAATCAAGATCCCAGGAGGGGAACCATAGAGGCGCGCTAGACAGTATTTGGATATATGTGTTTCTGTTCCAAAATATTTTCTGAAGGTTCCAAAGTTACCAAGTTACTGTTCGTAGTAAATATTTTCTACAAGTCTCCTGTGGAGGATCCTTGTTGGAGTGCAATATATTCTACGTAGATATGGTTGTCGTAGATTGGGGCAGCTCCTCTTTACACGGTGTGTGGGGAAAACTAAATGGATGACAAGATAAAAAGAGGGCGCCTCATAATGTAGTTTGTCTCATATAGTTAAAGGAAACAATGGTAATCTATATGCGCTTACCCGATGTATATGCACCGTACAATGACCGATGCAAAAGAGCAGACTAGCACTCATACAGTGGCTAGTACACTGAAGCCAGTCTCGCCGATACGTTCTCCGCTGCAAACAGGAGCTGCACAGCTGTTAATGATGATTGAAATATTCTGTTTCAAAACGGTGAAGCAGTAAAAAGTGAAGGACAACTTCCAATATTAAAAGATATAAAACGCTTTATTGTAACAACACATTTCTCAACCAATATACTGGTTGTTTCTTCAGGTAATTAAAAGCGAATATGAAACATTTACAAAAGGTAACATTATATACACTTGCGGTCAATAAAAACGGAAGTTGTCACTGATGTAGGAACCAATAGAAAACCCACCGGCATGTTCAAGCAACAAGTAGTACAGAGATCATTACATAGATGTTTTAACAGGTGTCGCACACTATAACCTTAAATACTATCTTGAAGTTAGTTTCGCACAATCCCATCTGCGTATAGATATTACCAATCAATATATGCGATCAACAATAATAGAGTTTTTTAGCACAGTACACTGCTATAATCCATACTGATGTGAAAAATAGGCTTGCTAACTTTGCACATCGTTTTAAAATATATAAAAATATAATTTTGTTAATATATCACTGAGAATATAGAACCAGTTGAATTGGCTGGAATATATTATAAAATACAAAAATATAACAGATTTCAAAATTCTCACAGATAGATCTTTCTAATAAATATGTTCATTCTATTAGAGCCCACAATTATAAGAGAAAACACAGTAGCACCGGATTTGTTTTTTTATAAAAGTTATTGAAAAATTGCAAGTATATCTAAGGAGTGTGAGCTAGCAGGCTGTTAGCTATAAAAATGTTCTATGCAGAATAATATGTGTAAAAGTGATATTGGTGTAAATCCTGCTTTTTAAACGGGACATGTTATGTTATTAACTTGAGACAGCTAGCTCTAACTAGATGTCCCGTTTAAGAAGCAGGATTTACAACAATATCACTTTTACACATATTATTCTGCATAAAAAATGTTTATAGCTAACACCCTGCTAGCTCACACTCCTTAGATATACCTGCAATTTGTCAATAACTTTAAAAAAACAAACAAATACGGTGCTACTGTGTTTTCTCTTATAATAATAGAAAGGGGTCTAGGGTATTATTTAAATCTTTTCGTGGTTCCAAAGAAGGAGGGCACGTTCCGCCCGATTCTAGACCTCAAATGTTTAAACAAGTTTCTGGCTGTTCCATCGTTCAAAATGGAAACTATCAGATCTATTCTGCCCCTAGTGCAAGAGGGTCAGTTCACGATGACAATAGACTTAAAGGATGCCTACCTTCATGTGTCAATCCACAGGGATCACTTCAGGTTCCTGAGATTTGCATTTCTGGACCAACATTTCCAATTTTGTGGCCCTTCCCTTTGGTCTGGCGACAGCCCCGAGAGTCTTCACGAAGGTTCTGGGGGCACTGCTTGCAGTAGC
>CAJPDP010471193.1:0-11407 GCA_905336975.1 Bombina variegata variegata
TAGTCAGCTCTTATGAAGCGATCTGTAAACAGCTGGGCCCATAGGCTTACATTCTAAGGGGGTTCAAGGGGAAAGCAATGGCGTTAGGGAAGGTTAGTGTTGGTTGTATGCATCCCTGAATAGTAGAGTTTTTAGGGAGTGCTTGAAAAAGACCCAAATTGAGTAGCCAGTGTTAAAAAAATGTTGTATTGAGTGGTCTGACTCATTCAAAAATAAAAGTAGGTCGTCCGCATATAAAGTAAGAACTGTTTTAGTCATGCCCACCTTGATACCAGATAATTCTTGTCGCAATTTAATCGCAAACGCCTCTAAGGCCAGGTTAAACAGTAGGGGAGAGAGGGGGCAACCCTGACGAGTACCTTTTTCTAAAATAATATCTTGCGTTAGTTCAGAGTTAATTAGTAGATTAGAGATTGGATTTCGGTAAATTTCGTAAATTATGTTTGCAAAATTCCCCTTAAACCCAAACTGCGCAAGTGATGTAAATAAGTGATCCCAGTTAATGAGATCAAATGCCTTTTCAACATCAATTGCCAATAGCGCCATATTTGTTCTATTATGGATATATTTATCCTTGTTTCCAGTCCAAAAAAACTCCAGCACTGTTAGTACCCTGCGTATAATTTTAGATACATTTCTACCTGGCATAAACCCTACTTGATCTGAGTGGATTAACTTCCCAATATACATTTTTAACCTGTTAGCTATAATAGACATAAAGATCTTGTAATCGCTGTTTAATAAAGATATTGGTCTGTATGCAGACATATTTTCAGGGTCTTTATTTTTTTTATATATCAGCGTTATTGTTGATACCGAAAAATACTTTGATGGAGTTTTATTTTCGATAAAATATGAATTAAAAAGGTTAGCTAGCGTCTCTGCAATATGGACTTGTAGAATTTTATATAGTTCCGCTGGGAGTTGGTCTGGCCCTGGAGCTTTATATGATTTAAATAGTTTAATCTGCTCAGTCACTTCTTCTACTGAAATCGGTAGGTTTAACGCTTCCAGATCCTGTTGGGACATCTTTGGGGTTTGGAGGTTATTCCAAAATTTCTGTTTATTCTGCATATTAATTTCTTCACTTTTATAGATCCTTTTATAAAATGTATAAAAGGCCTGTTTTATTTCCCGAGGGTTGGTAACAGTCCTCCCTTCGCATCTAATTTTATAAATTCTTCTGCTACGTTGTCTATTTTTAATCATAGTTGAAAGATATCTAGACGACCTGCCGTAGTTACCACAGTATTTTGCTCTTGTTTTTAAATCTTCTTGTATAGTCTTATGTTTAAAGAAAAGATCCCTTTCATTTTTTCTTTCAGAGTATTTATCCCAGGTTAATTTGACCGGATTATTTATATATGTTTCGTAGGTGTTTCTGACCTGGTTTGTTAATTGGGTTTCTCTGGCCTTACTTTTCTTTTTCCACTTACATAGGTACGCTCTTATCTCGCCCCTGATAAATGCCTTAAAGGCTTCCCAAAAGACCTCAGGTTTAACTATATATGTATTATTATTATGCTTATACTCATTCCACTTATCAGTCAACCAGTTCACAAAATGTAAATTATTGATTAAATAAGAGGGGAAGGAGAGCATGGAGAAATTTGGACCAAAATCTGGACCCACCTTGATCTGGAGCGAGATGACCGCATGGTCTGAGATCGCAATATCTTTTATATCTGCAGAAACAACTAGATTTAGTACATATTCCGAAACCAAGAAAAGGTCTATACGCGAAAATGTATTAAATGATTTAGATTTGCACGTATATGCTTTTACATCAGGGAATTGTCTACGCCATATATCTACTAATTTTAGATCTATCATAAGGTTTGAAAGAATCCTATTCCTCCCTTGCTCACATTTATTTAAGCATTTAAATCTATCTAGCCGCGGTCTAGGAGCTATATTAAAATCTCCACCCAAAATAATTTTCTGATTGCTATAATACATCAGCTTTGCTTTTAAATCATCCCAAAATCCTTTATCAGTTTTATTAGGGCCATATACATTACACAAAACCAGCTTTACCTCATAAATTAGTACTTCTAAGATAATATATCTCCCGTGTTGATCTATAATCTGGGACAAAATATCGCACTGCAAGCTCTTATTAAATAAAATCGATACGCCCCTTTTCCGTCCACAATAAGGAGAATATACTACATTTCCTACCCATTTGGATTTTAACTTTAAAGATTCCTCGGGTTTCAAATGTGTCTCTTGCAGGAAGACAATTTGTGGGTGAAAGGAATTTAAATGTTTTATTATTGACTTTCTTTAAATAGGGGATGTTATCCCGCCCACATTCCAAGACAAAAAGTTAAGTTTATTCATATTCTTTTAAAACAAAAGAAAAGACAAGAAAAAACTCCACAGGGGATGAGCGGGGGGAAAAGAGAAAAAAAAAAAAAAAAAAACATTCATACCAGCTTCAACTTTCATACAGACCAGACGCCATTCCCATTCTTATCAGTAAAGCACCCACAGACCCTTCTGTGTCTCTATCTATTCTTACAGGCTTATATTTAGTTCTTTACATAGGGTTTGTGCGTCCTCAGCTTCAATAATTATTTGTGTAGTGCCATTTACATTAATTATAATTTTAGCCGGATAGACTAGTCTTGCCTGCAACTTAGCATTTATAAATTTTGTACAAAAAGGGGCCATTATTCTCCTCTTTGCGGCAGTTTCTGTAGAGAAGTCCTGGAATAACAATAATTTATGCTGGTTAATTTTACACTCCTGCATTGTACAATAATGTTGATCCCATTTATATCTCCTGACCCGGCAGGACTTCTATAATTTGTGTAGGCACAGGGCCTGGCCGCCTCTTCACCCAGCTGTATATCCCACCTTACCTTCACCCTGTAGGCCACAGGGACTTACTCTGGCGGGTTTCCTCTTTTCACAGCACCTGGGACTTATACCGGCCTTTATCTTCACCCTGTATAACCTCAGGGACTTTCCTCCACAGATACCACTACTTGCTCCTCACAGCGGCATCATATGCCCCAGTGAACTCTCCTCAGAACTTGTAGGCTGCGTAGGCTTGGTTCGTATGAACTGACCCTTTGCTATAGCATAGGGGACTCTTTTTGGGTGGCAACTTTTGCAGTGTAGCAAAGAGTTGCCTTATATGGGCTTTTTGTAGATAGTAGAGTAAACTGAGTGGGTGACTACATTGGCAACCAAGGTCACATCTAAGTAGTTAATTTTGATATTGTCAAATTCAGAGGTGAACCTTAACCCCCAAGGGTTGTTGTTCAAGTACTCAACAAAGTTTTCCGCTTTTGCCTTTCCTGACAGCCACACAAAAATAAGGTCATCGATAAAGCGATGATACTTCTTAATGTCACTGTGACAAAAATTGGCATCCCCATAGATGTAAATAGCCTTCCACTATTCCATTACCAGATTCGCGTAGGAGGGGGCAAATTTTGCACCCATGACTGTGCCTCTCTTCTGCAGATATTGTTATCAAATGAAAAATAATTGTGTGTCAGCAGGAAACATGTTATTGTTAACAAGTAATCCACAAACTCTGCTGAGTAATTGGTCATGGTATACAAAAAATGTTTATTGGCCTCTATTCCCATGTCATGTGGTATGAATGAATAGAGGGACACAACGTCAACAGTTAACCAACCAAAGTTATAGTCCCAAGTGAGGTTTTCCATTGTTTGTAATAGGTGTTTAGTGTCTCTCAGATAACTGTGTAATTTTAGCACTGACGGTTGTAAAATACTGTCAAACCACTCAGAGAGTGGCTCGCATAACGAACCTATACCAGACACAATTGGTCTTCCCTTCACTTCCTCTAGGGATTTATGACCCACACGCATAAGTTGTTTCTGTGAATTAGCCAGGTTCGAGAGGCAGTGACCCGTTGATGTTTTTTCATTTGTACTTCATTTGATTCACAAGTCAGAGAGAGCTTGATTTACATTAACTGTTTTGCATGCTCACTTGACTTCTTCCTCGACTAACTGTGCCACCAGTATATCAGTTTGCGAGTACCATGCAGGGTGCCTGCAATGTTTTGCGACTCTGGATTCAGTTATTATTATCAATTGTACTAAGCATTCGAATCACCACTATGTTTTTGGTTTTCAGCTATGATTTACTTGGCCCTTGCTGATCACTTCTCTTCTTAAGTTCACTGATCAGGACTTTTTGATAACATGATCTATTGATATTAACATTATTATTCCTCATTATTTTCGATTTCATTTTTAATGTTCCATTGGTGATATCTATACATTGCATATTGTATTTTGACACTTTGATATTTTGTATTTTGCATGTTGTATCCTGTATGTGGTTAACTGTATGTTACATATTGTTCACTGCTCTTAGCACTTTTTGCACATTGCACTTTATACACCCCCCCCCCCATAAACAGCTATGTCTTAGCAATATGATACAATGCAGTCTGAGACAGAATTTTATTACCTTACGTCAATTAAGAAGAGCTTGAACAAGATTTTGAAAAAATATTCAACGAAAGTGTTAACCCCCTAGGAGACAGATTCCAAAATATGGAATATCTCAGGAAAAAAGAAAAAAGTTAAAATGGGATAAATAGACGTTACATCCGTCTCAGAATCAAGGCTTTCATAGAAAAATGGAATGAATCCTGATCTTTTAAATTGATGGCTTTGATTATTGAATACAAGGATCAACAACTGAGAACAGTTAGGGGACAAATAGAGAGCTTACAACTAGAATTAGATTTGTGCAAGCTAGAATCTAAGTACAAAGAGTATGTATGATCTCATACTCAAAGACACTATAGCAGCGCAAAAGAAAGATCTTATTAAGACCAAACATGAAAAATTTGTAAGGGATGTAGCAGACTTTAATCAGCACAGGGTTTACATTTGGCAAAAAAGGTCTAGAAATAGGTCAAGGAATAGAAACTCCAGGCAAAGATGGCAAAACAAGAAGAATAAGAATACATCAGATATTAACACATCAGGTAATACTGTGATTCAGGGGATAACTCTGATCACACTGATAATGAAACACTTGTGAATGCTTCTATAAACAGGATGGATAGTACAGTTAAATGTATCCTGAAGCCTGATGGCCACCAAAAAAAACAATTGGATTTAATAAAGAACCTAACATGGCACACGCTGGCCGCAACAATAATTGCCCAAGTTAAGACACAAGATTAAGAATGTGTAAACTCAATTTCATAATAGTA
The DNA here is from genome assembly GCA_905336975.1 of Bombina variegata variegata. NCBI lineage: Eukaryota > Metazoa > Chordata > Amphibia > Anura > Bombinatoridae > Bombina > Bombina variegata. The sequence goes on from CAJPDP010471193.1 coordinate 5,219, forward strand.
ATAATATCAAAGTTAGCCTGAGGGAGGATAATAAAATGAACTGCAAATACTTTGCTATATAATACATTTAAAGGACTTCTTGTAAAATTCGGCCCAACAAGTAGATAATAAGAAATACAAATAAACAGGAAAAATAATAATAATAATTCCTGAGAACATGGGGACTGATAAATATAGAAATAATATATACTGCAATAAGCAAAATGCAAGCTGAATACAGTAGAAACAGTAAAATTGTCGTGCACTCTCTAATATTTGCATTGTAAGAGGATAAAGAGGCTATAAAGCCTGATAGCAAGTGATATCCTCTAAATAAAACTTAATAATGCAGCTAAAAGGGAGAGCATATAGCAGATCGAGATGCACCCGCTGATGGCGACAGATCTGTATACCAGTTATACAGAAATAAATAAACATGAACATAGATAGAAGCAGTCTTGCAGAATGTTATAATATATTATAGAGTATAACAGTATAATTGGGAGATGGCTCAAAAATAAATCCACTTAAATAAAAATAATATGTTCCATTATAATATACAGGCTACCAGAGAATATATTGGAAGGGCACCTAATGTAGCAGGAGTGTGCCTACATGCGCATATTGAGGCTTTTGAAAGATGAAATAAAAACAAAGTAAAAACAAAGAGCATATGTATGTTTATATACACTATCCCCAAAAGTCAATTAGGTCGTATTTGGAGTTAAGTCCTAGAGTGCAGCACTTTTTGTACGAGCAGCGTACTCCTTACTATACTACTTCTTTTAGTTTATCGTCCGCTACTAAAAGGGGATAGTGCTTTTTGACAATATTACATATTTTTGAAAATTGCGCACTATAACATTACAAAGTGCACCCCTTTAAAGGTGTCGCTATGGGTAGTCATTTGGTTGTCTTGTAACAAGACATCTCTCGGTATCTCGTGTACTTTCTTCTTGGCTTCACTTATGTGACTGTTTTTGTATCTCCTCTCTTTGAGTCTTTGTTCTAACTCCTTAGCTTCATGCAGATAGTCTTGCTGTCTGCTACAGTTTCTCTTCAATCTAGTGAACTGACCCTTAGCGATAGCAAAATATGTATTTTTAGGGGGGCAGCTATCTGCATGAAGTAAGGAGTTACCAGATATAGGCTTATAAAAAAACTTACTGTGAACTTTACCATTAGTGTCACCAACCAGACATAAATCAAGAAAGTTAATGTTAAAAGGATCATATTCAAGGGTGAAACACAATCCTTTGTCATTGAGCCATTCGAAAAATGTGCTGATGTCGTTATGGGTTCCTGACCAAATCAGGAGCAGGTCATCTATGAAACGCTTGAAAAAAGTGTATATGAGACCTGAAAGAATTACTATCTCCAAAGATGTGGGTCAATTCCCACCAGCCGAGATATAAATTTGCTTAGGAGGGGGAACATTTCGCACCCATGGCGGTCCCACATCTCTGGAGATAGTAATTGCCCTCAGTAAAGGTAAAGAAAGTTATGGGTTAACAGAAATGTCAACACTCGAATAACAAAGGTCTGAAAGTCAGGTGTGTATTCAGTATACTGTGCAAGAAAAAACTTTATGGCCTTGATACCTTTGTGGTGAGGAATCGAGGAGTACAATGAAACTGCGTCAATTGTTACCCAAATGAAGGAACTATCCCAGTTAATATTTTTTACTAAATTCAAAATATGTTTTGAATCTGGTATAAGATAACAATTTTATTACAATAGGTTGAAGTATGGCATCAAGCTATTGGGACAATCGCTCCAATAGGGAATAGATACCGCTCACAATTGGCCTGCCCTTAATATCTATAAGGGACTTAGGAACTTTAGGGAAATGGTGGAACATGGGTATTTTAGGATATTGAATGTCAAGGTACTGAGCAGTACGTTCACCTAGATACCCATGTTCCAATCCAGACCATCATCCAAAATGTGCCTAAGTTCGTTCTTGTGCTCAATTGTAGGATTATTGGCTAGAATTAAGTAGTCGTGAGTGTTACCCAATTGACGGGGGGCTTCTGAGAGATAATCAGTCCGATTCATAACTACTATAGCCCCGCCCTTATCCACAGGGCGTATGACTATGGAGTTATCTTGTTGTAAAGATTTTGAAGCCACCTTTTGGTTCATGGTAAGGTTATGTTTGATCGGATCAGGATTATCTCTTAGGGTCTATAAATTCTTTACAACCCGACTGTGAAATGTTTCAATAATCGTAACCATACTGTTTATGGGGTAAAATCTAGATTTGTCTCTGAATTTCTGCCCACTGTTAATCTCACTGGGGTTTGCATCTGTTTCTGAAGCTAACATTTGTAAATTAATTATGTCGCAATTCTCTTCAAATGTCTGGAATTCCAGTGATTGGGCGAATCTTGAGCAAAAACAGAGATTAAACTTTTTAGCTATGGCCTGAGTTTTGTTCTGTCCACAAGATTCAATTTATTTGAGACTCTTGTGGATGTGTACAAACTCATCAGACAACTGACCCTGAGAAAATACTATTCCTCTGACAGTGAATTAGATGACACACTGGCTACTAATGATCCATCCAATCTATGCACTAATGATCCGTTTTTTTACTTCTCTGAGGAAAGAGACATGCACACTTTGGAGCAATTGGAACAAGAAAGTGCAGAAGATCAGTGTCTCATCAATTCACAAACGGGCTTTTGGCCCCAATCTATTTTTTACCCTGTCCAATTTAGGGGGGACATTTTGGTCAATTTTCAAAAGAGAATAGAAACTGATCTAATAGAGCTGTCCACTCAACAACAGAAGAGATTTCCTAATTTGTCCAAAGAGGAAAGGGAGTCCCTAGAAACTCTAAGAAAGAATGATACTCATCATCAAATCGGCTGACAAGGGGGTAGTGTTGTGGTCTGGGATGTTCAATCCTACGCTAATGAAGTTTTAAGACAAATTAATAACAGTAATGATTACAGTATTCTATCAGCTAACCCCACTCGTAGGTTTCAAACTGAATTAGCATCACTATTGGATGATGGATTGCATAAAGGACACATTGACCGTAACACGTTTGACTTTCTCATGGTAAAAAATCCAGTTACCCATATTTTCTATGTGCTCCCCAAAGTTCATAAATCCCTAGAAGCAGTGAAGGTAAGACCAATTGTGTCTTGTATAGGTTTGTTATGCGAGCCACTCTCTGATTGGCTTGACAGTATTTTTCATCAGAATTACAAAATTTCTTCTTACACATAACTACTTCATGTTTGAGGTGGAATACTACCTTCAGAGACGTGGGACAGCAATGGGGCGAAGTTCGCCCCCTCCTATGCCAACCTATTTACGGGTTGGTTGGAGCTGTCCCACGTCTATGGATGTGGGCACCCTCTCAGACAGAAGGTAGTTTTTTTCAAAAGATTCATTGATGATTTGTTACTCATTTGGGATAGAGAACAGGATGAAGTCAATGATTTTGTAAAAATCCTTAACACCAATGATGTTGGGTTGGAATTTACACATATATTTGGGAATATAACTATAGATTATCTGGATATTACCTTGAAAGGAAACCATGATGGTACCGTCACTATGGATGTATATAGGAAACCCATCACGGGAAATAGCCTTTTGCATGCAAGGGGTAATCACCCCATAGGGTTTTTTTTTAGCAAAAGTGATGGGCCAATTTACTCACTTGAAAAGAAATTGCACTAAGGAGGAAACGTTTGCAGAGCAGGCTAATCAACTTACCAAAAGACTAAGAGAAAGGGGTTACAAATCAAGAATAGTTTCAAAGGCAAGGAGGGAAGTAGAGGAGAGAGCTAGACAATCTTTACTAGACAAACGACCTTTGAGGTCAGAACAGACTTTCCAGGGGGTAACTTTTGTGACACAATTTAGTAACCAATATCAGGATGTGTGTAACATTTTGAGAAAACATTTTCCACTTCTTTTGGCAGATGGCGGTTTGGTTAATACTGTTCAACAAGGCTGCAGGTACTTGTAAAGAAAAGGGGTCACTATTTAAAATCTTGTGGCTCCCACGGAATACCGGGGAATCCACCAACAGTGGTAGTTCGTCGCTAGTTCATAAAGGTGCCTTTAAATGTGGCTATATCAAATGTAAGCCTTGTGAATTAGTGACAACTGGCAATAGTTTCCAAAGCATGGTAACCAAGAAACAATATGAGCATGACAGGTGTCTAAATTGTAGGAAAACCTTTGCAGTATATTTACTAATGTGTGAGACTTGTGAGTTACAATACGTTGGATTCACTACTAGGGACATGAGGTCCCATATAAGGGAACACTTACTCAATATCTCAAATGGTGTGCTGACAACTCCTCTTGTAAGTAATTTTAAGGATTTTTATGATAAAAGCACAGATAGTTTGAGATGGACCATCGTAGAGAGAATAGACAGTAGACAGAGGGGAGGTGATAGGGAGAGGTTATTTGCAAAAAGAGAAGTTTTTTGGATTCATAAACTCCAGACTCGAGTACCTCATGGTTTAAATTCGGAGATGGATTTAATTAATTTTTGGTATTAATTATTACTTTGCATATACAGATTATACCATAACACTCTATTTTATTTTACCTTTTCTTTCCTTTTCCATGGTTTCCTTTACCCCCTCCACTCCCCCCTCCCACCTTCTCTGTTACTTCACATGTATTACCGACTTACCTCAATCACATCCTCCCCCCACCCCTCTTTTTCTCCTAACCCATTTACCACTATCTCACCCGCCCTGTTTGTCCCCCACATTCCTATCATTCCCTTCCCCTCCTCCTCTTCTTTTCCCCCTCCCCATCATAGATTTCCGCTCTACACACCCCCTTGCCCTACCCCATTTCTCCCCCTCCCCCTTCTACCGTACCCCACTGTTGGATTAGTGCACATGAAATACATTGTCTGAATTTTGTAAAAGATTATATTTAATATAATACACATGAGTTTTCGCCATAGCCATTTTAAAAAAGCTTGTATACCCAATTGGAAGAAATTATGATTGAGTACATTAATAAATGTTATAAAACACAGTTATACAACATTATTATAAACAAATTGAGGTTTGTTATTCCATTGGGCTATACAGATAATAGGAAATTAATACCAGATGTATGCTACAATGTAATCACTATGTGTAAATATAAATTTAGATTTTGGCACAATAATATTAATTTAAAAATATAAAGAATAGGTTTTTTGTATGTATAAATTAAGTTGATTTTGTACCAGCTAAAAGTTAAATGTTTAGATGACTAAACTATTAGTATACTCAGTTAGATGACTGAGTATACTAATAGTTTCCAGGTGTAGAAATTGTGATGTCATTTTGTTTTAACCAATTAATTGTGTCCTTTAAAAAAAAATAAGGTGTATTGGTCTACATACAGCTATAATTATGGTGTAATCACTGAAACGCGTCAGCTGGGTAGCTGACATTCACAGGGCAACACCTGAACTTTTTAGTTTATTGCTTATGACTAGTATTTTTCAACCATTAGTGCTAAAATGACACAGTTACCTGAGAGACACTAAACACCTATTACAAAAAATGGAAAACCTCACTTGGGACTATAACTTTGTTTGGCTAACTGTTGATGTGGTGTCCCTCTATTCATCCATACCACATGACATGGGAATAGAGGCCATTAAACATTTTTTTAATACCATGACCAATTACTCAGCAGAGTTTGTGGATCACTTGTTAACAATAACACGTTTTCTGCTGACACACAATTATTTTTCATTTGATAACAATTGGTATCTGCTGAAGAGAGGCACAGCCATGTGTGCAAAATTTGCCCCTCTTACGCAAATCTGGTAATGGGATGGTGGGAGGCTATTTACATCTATGGGGATGCCAATTTTTGTCACAGTGACGTTAAGATGTATCATCGCTTTATCGATGACCTTATTTTTGTGTGGACGGCAGGAAAGGAAAAAGACGAAAGGTTTGTTAAAGGGACACTGAACCCAAATTTTGTATTTAGTGATTCAGATAGAGCATGCAATTTTAAGCAACTTTCTAATTTTCTCCTATTATCAATTTTTCTTCGTTCTCTTGCTATATTTATTTTAAAAAGAAGGCATCTAAGCTAAGGAGCCAGGCAATTTTTGGTTCAGACCCTTGACAGCACTTGTTTATTGGTGGGTGAATTTATCTACCAATCAGCAAGAACAACCCAGGTTGTTTACCAAAAATGGGCCAGCTTCTA
>CAJPDP010471375.1:0-10167 GCA_905336975.1 Bombina variegata variegata
GGTGTGTGGCTAAAATGGAGACCGCCGTGCATGAGAGCAGCAATGGAAGCAGTGTCAGAAGATAGACAGGTTTCAGTAATTGCTAGAAGATTGAAACAAACAGGTCGTGAACTGTTGTTAGTTTGTTACAGACAGCGATAATTCCAGAGGGCACAAAAAAAGAGAGGGGATAAGTGCTGTGGGTTAATGGAGATGAGATTGTTAGGACTGCGTGACCTGGAATTTGTATTGTGAGAGACTGAGCTAGAGTGTAAAAGTGTAGTGATTGCTGCAGGGCCAGGGTAAGTATATATATATATATATATATATATATATATATATATATATATATTTCTTTTTAAATCATGATGAAAAAATAAAAAATAAATTTCTTTTGAGTTGTCGTCACCAAGAATATCACTACTTTACTACAAACATTTTTTCATCTGTCATTCTTTTTTCTTCATGATTTTATGATATATATATATATATATATATATATACATATATATATTAAAAATCATGAAGAAAAAAGAATGACAAATGAAAAAATAAATGTAGTAAAGTAGTGATATTCTTGGTAAAGAAAAAAGTCAATGAAGGTCCCAGAAAACAATGAAATGATTATATGATGGCTATTCCAAAAAAGAACCAATCCCGGTACCCACAGAGACAGGAGAAGAATCACACTCAGAACAATTATAGTCCATAACAAGTTGCAACTGTGTTAAATCTCACTGATTACTGCCTGAGTGATACTGAGTTCAAGATTTTCAACTATGGTTTGGGCTTTGTTCCATCCACAAGGTTCAATTTGTTTGAAACTCTTGTGGACGTGAACAAACTTATTAGACAGTTTACTTTGAAATAATACTATTTCACTGACAGTGATCCACAAACTATCCCTGTTGCTCTTGTTGACCCCTCTAACATAAATACTACCGGTTCAACCTTAGATGTTTCAGAGATAAGAGATGTGCATGCTTTGGAACTCTTAGAACACAGGCTTCAGACCGAAGTCCACATTTTATCCAGTCCAATCAAGAGGTGACATTTTAACTAACTTTCAAAAAAGAGTTGAGTTAGATCTGATTGAGTTGTCTGAACAACAGCCGAGAGTTTATCCAAATCTAACTAGAGAGGAAAAAGTAGCCTTAGATTCATTAAAAAAGAATAATAACTTGATCATCAAGGCAGCGGATAAAGGGTGAAGCGTAGTCGTCTGGGATGTCCAGTCATATAGAAATGAAATCTCAAGACAAGTGAACAATGTAGATGATTATAGAATACTACCTGCAAATCCTACACTTAGGTTTCAGACAGAGTTAACCCCTCTGCTTGATGATGGTCTGCAGTTGGGGCATTTTGATCGCAATACATTTGATTTTTTACTGGTAAAGAATCCTATAACTCTGATTATTCATGTACTTCCTAAGGTTCATAAGTCTTTAGTAGCGGTTAAGGGAAGACTTATCGTATCTGGCATTGTTCTCTGTGTGAACCACTCCCTGAGTGGCTTGATAGCATCATCCAACCGCTTGTGTTGAACCTAGAAAACTACCTCAGAGATACCAAACATTTACTTCAGAAATTAGCTTTTCTTGATTGGGATAAAAACTATGGATGGCTCATCATAGATGTGGCATCCCTCTATTCGTCCATACCACACGATATGGGCATAGAGGCGATAAAACATTTTCTGTACACCACAACCAACTATTCAGCTGATTTTGTTGAATACTTGTTGTCTGTTACACGCTTTCTCCTGACACACAACTATTTTTCCTTTGATAGTACTTACTATCTGCAGACCCATGGTACAGCCATGGGGGCTAAATTCTCCCCATCCTATGCAAATTTAGTGATGGGGTGGTGGAAAGCCACATATATCTATGGTGATGCCAACTGTTGTCATAAGGAGATTGTCATTTACCATAGTTTTATTGATGATCTTTTATTTGTGTGGTCAGGAGGGAAAAAAAAAGCGTCTGGTTTTGTTGATCAATTGAACAACAACCCCTGGGGTTTGAAGTTTACATTTGAATTTGAATTGGAGAGAATTAATGATCTCGATGTGACCTTGATAGCTAATGCTGCCACTTGTAAAGTAGACACCACAATCTACACGAAGCCCATTTCAGGTAACACTTTGCTGCAGGGCAGAAGTTGCCACCCAAGGAGGGTCCCCTATGCCATTGCAAAAGGCCAGTTCATTCGTACTAAATGAAACTGCCCTGACCAAAGTGATTATGAGAAGCAGAGTAAGGATTTGGTTAATAGACTCACAGTAAGGGGTTACCATAGAGACACCATCACAAGAGCTAAAACTGAGGTGGACAAAATAGCAAGAAGCACATTGTTAAGGGATGTAGACAAACAGAGAAATTTTACATCATCAGCTAGACAGCCAATTACTTTTGTTACACAGTATTCTACAAATTTTGATAATGTCTGTAAAGTTATACGTACACATTTACTAATGCTTACAGCGGATGATCAGCTGAAAGATGTGGTTAAAACAGGTTGTCATTTTTGATACAGGAGAGAGCCCGCCATTGGCAATATCTTGTCACCCAGTGAGCTTTGTACTAAAAACACAGGTAGTGCTTGGCTACAAAACAAAGGTATGTTTAGGTGCGGATATGGTCCCTGCATACCTTGCAGTTACATTGATAAGAATGATAGCTTTATCTGTTCAACTACTGGTAAGCAATTTTTGGTAGGGTTGTGTGTGAACTAAAGACGTAAAAATGTTGTGTACCTTATTTGGTGCACTTGTAACAACAAGCAATATGTAGGATGTACCACCCTCGAGGTCTGGGAGCGGATCAGACAACATTTGTCAGACATAAACAGATCAAAACTGAGTTCAGATCTAGCTAAACATTTTGTTAAGGTTCACCATAATGACATCTCTTTGCTTAAATGGATGGTTATTAAACAGGTTCAGACCCCAAAACGGGGAGGGGACACTATCAAGTCACTACACAATATGGAGGCATTTTGGATTCTCACCTTGGGAACAAGGGTACCTCATGGTTTTAATAGCATATATGATGTGATTAACTTTTGGGAATAAGATATTTTTCCTATAGCCATAATACTTATTGAATACCAAATAGGCCCTAGTTATAACCCTCCAATCCTTACTATACAGTACCGTAAATATATGGGGGGTTTATGTGTCGAACGTCACTTAGAGTTAGTTAATTTATTTATGTATTAATTTACTTCTTTGATTTTTTATTCATTTTTTCTTTACATCTCTGTAAAATAACTGATTGGTGTTTTACTGTGTCACACATGAGTAATTTTGTTACCATGCCTACAATCTTCATCTCTGCTACTTAATTAATTAATTATATCATTATTTTTCAAAACTTTGTATAACAGAATTAACATGGGTTGTTTTAGACATAATATGGCACGTAGAATAAAGGTGATGAGAAATATAGTATCTATGTATAGATTTACTATCATGGAACAACGAGCTGTATACATAGAATTTGTTACTTTCAATACTTGTTTTTCTCCCTTGATGAGTAAACGGAGGGTATTAGCAAACCTAGTTTGGATTTATTATTCTCATTATATCTTTTGGATAGTGTATTTTTGCACTTTACAGTCATCTAGCATATACATTCATGTAAATAATTATTTTATGTAAATAATTATTTTAGGCCACTTGCTTATTGTGCTTTGGTGTTGTTACACCATATGTACTTTGAACACACAATGAATACAAGTATATGGGTACATTTCAGTATGCCAAATTAGGTTTCTGTTTTAGGCTTATTCACATAGCACTTTAGTTCAACATATGAATGGTAAAAGAAAACTGTGTTTACTAACAAATATGTCATTGATGTTATTTTTGTACTCCACATTTATCTAGCATACATATTCATGTATATAATTTTTCAGACTATATGCATATTGTGCCCTGATGTTGCTACACTATATGTGCTTTGAATATATGATGAAAATAAGTGAATGGGTACACTTTAGCATGCTAAATTAGGTTTCTGCATTAGGTTTATGCACATAGTATTTTTGGTCCAGCATATGAGTGGTTAAACAGTGTTTGCTAATAATGATGCTATTGGGTACACAACATAAGAGGTTGATCCAATTAACTAGCAGCAGTGTTTTTAAATATCACGTGGATTTTTAATCAGGTACATCTATGATTAAGGCTATTCCAGCTGAAACATGTCAGACGGTACCTGGCTGTTTTTTACATGTAACCAATAAAAAATTATCTTTTAATCATTGAAGAGGGTGCCGGCTGTCTTCTTTGTTCATACAGACTTTCTCCCTTGCCAGGCACCTCACAAGAAATACAGTTACAGGAACGTCTTTAAGTCACTTTCATTGGTTCCCACTGGTCACGTGGGGCGTTTGTCCTATTGAGAGCTGGCTCCAGCTGAGGGCAGGAAGATCCGAACGGAGTGAGTGTATAGTGAAGTGCCAATGAGTGTGCGCGGCTGCGGTAAACATTTTCCATCAGCAGTGAACACCCTTTAGCCTCAAGAGGAGGTGCGTGGAATACTAGCCTCAGGAGGAGGAACGAGGACCAAGAATCAAGGTTCAGCTTAACCCGGGGAATCAGCGTCAAGCCGGTTGACGGGTTGGTAAGCTTTTCAACTCTTTTCCATTGTGTCCCTGTTTGGCCCGGCCAGTCTGGGCTCAATCCGCTTCAAGGTGTCTGATGTTGTTTGCCTGTATACACAACGCTGCACATATCCTTTGCTTTTGCCACACTCAAGCTATCTAAGCTTTTTGCCCTGCTTATCTGCATTTCTACTGCCGACTTCTTTTCGCTTTATGAGATTTGGACTGAAAGGTTCAGTGCATTACTGCCCAGTTAATGTAATTCTGTTCTTTCATAATAAAAAAACATAATATGTCCACTGTGGATGAAATCTTCAATAGTATGACAATGTGAAGAACTAAAAAATAAATGTGAACATAGTGCAATACTGCTAAATGACAAGTGTCTCCAAACTGAAGAATAAGGCTTACAGGACGGTAAAGATGCTTGCATATACAAGAAAATTTGAGCATGATACCAATAGCCAATGAATTTTGACCCTTAACAGGGCCTTTATCAAGACCGGTATCTGCTCAATTTTAAACCATTTAAAAGAAATGTCAGCTAACAATAGTGCGATGTCAAAAATGCCTGCAAAATTACCTGCCAAAGATAAGTGTTTCCCATACCTAAAATGGCACACCTCAAATATAATGTAAAGGAACTTCAAAGGACACGTCCAATACCTTTGTTGGCCATATTACATCTGTCTGATGATGTCACTTCAGTTTACGCATATGTTTATCACTTCTGGTAATTGACATCACCTCCGATTATGGATTGTTATAAGTTATAGGAAATGTACTTTACTCTGCAAAAAGTCTCATATATTCTATAGAAGGAAAGAAGGTATATGATTTATATCAAACACACCAAATTAGAAAGTTATTGGCATAGAAATTCATACTAGTTATTGGCCTTAAAAATAAAACGTTAAAAAGAAATAACGAAAAATTGATAAGAAGTAATACAAATTATTATGTGACAAAAAATTGCCTGTTTGGAAATATAATCTAAACAATATTATTATATATAGTTACTTGTAGAGTGCCAACAGATTCCATAGCACTATAAACATAGGCATGAGATGCAGGGTAAGATTTATAGGGGTCAAGTGGGTAGATGGCTCTGCCAAGAGTTGCACTGTTGTAGTCAGCTCTCATGAAGGTGATCTAAAAACAGCTGGGCTCATAGGCTTACATGCTAAGCGGGTTCAATGGGATAAAAAAGGAGGAGAGGCACTGAGGTTATAAAAGTTTAGCTAGCGTGTATTGTATGCATCCCTGAACAGTAGAGTCTTTATGGAAACTTTCAAAACTAGGGTCTTGTGGAGTGAGGCAGAGAGTTCCACAAAATAGCAGCCAGTTTGGAGAAGTCCTGTAGACGGGAATGTGAGGATGTAACAAGAGAGGAGGAGCTTGTGAGCAGAGCGAAGGGGACGGGAGGGAGAGTATCTGGAAACAAGGTCGTAGATATAGCGGGGAACACTACAATTGAGGGCCTTGTATGTCATTCAGAATTTTTGTGTTTAATTCTGGAGGCTTGAGGAAACCAGTGAAGGACTTGGCAGAGAGATTCAGCAGATGAAGAGTGACTTGTATGGAAGATGATGGTGCGGCTGCTTCTTGGACTTTACATTGTATGGAAGATGAGCCTGGCAGAGGCATTCATTATGGATTGTAAAGGAGCTATATGGCAGCTAGGGAGACCAGAAAATGTGGAGTTGCAGTAGTCAAGGCGGAAAGAATGAGAGAGTGGATTAAAATCTTAGTTGTGTCTTATGTGAGGAAATGTCAAATTTTTTAAATGTTTTTAAGGTCGAAGCATCATTAATTGGCCAAAGACTGAATGTGAGGAGGGAAATAATGATCATAAAACAACCACAAAAGATTGTACTTGTGTGGCTGGGGCAATAATAGAATCATCAACCATTATAGAAAAATGGGGATTATTTTAGAAGAATGGGGGAAAATAAGGAGCTCAGTTTTGGAGAGATTTATCTTAAGGTAGTGAGAGGAGATCCAGGATGAGATATGAGAAAGACAGTTAGTGACATGCATTAGCAAGGAAGGGGATAGGTCTGGTGCAGAGAGGTAGATTTAGGTGTCAACAGCATACAAATTATATTGAAACTCATTGGACTTTTACAAGGAACCTAATGATGATGTATAGATTGAGAAGAGAAGGGGACCAAGAACAGAGCCTTGTGGTTCCCCAACAGAAAGTGGTAAAGGGGCAAAGGATGCACCAGAGAAGGCTACACTAAAGGTATGGTTAAAAAGGTTGGAAGAGAACCACAAGAGGGATGTGTTGCAAATGGATTAGAGGGTTTAGAGCAAAATAGGGTGGTCAACAGTATCAAATGCTGCAGACAGATCATGGAGGATTAGCATATATTTTGATTTAAGTAGGTTGTTGGTAACCTTAACGATTGGTGCCTCTGTGGAGTGTTGGCAGCAACATCCAGATTGCAGTGGGTCAAGGAGGAAAAATATTGTAAACAAATGTGTTAGACATGTATATATAAGCTTTTCAAGAAGTTTTGAGGCAAGGGAGAGTAGGGAAATATGGCGGTAGTCGGATGGGGAGGTTGGATCGAGAGAAGGTTTTTTGAGGGTAGGTTTGACCAGTGCATGGTTTAGAGATGAGCGAAATATACCTGTGCTGAGGGAAAGGTTAATAATGTGTGTGAGTATAGGGGTAAGGAAAGAAGAGAGGGAGGGCAGTAGCTGTGAGGGGATGGGATAGAGGGGACAGGTAGTGAGGTGAGAGGACAGTATAAGGGCAGAAACTTATTTCTCAGTAACAGGGGTGAAAGAGCTGAATTTATGGCTTTGGTGGTTTTGGATGATTGCAATCTTTTGAGGAGGTTGGAGGCTGTTACTATGTTTAGAGATAATGTGTTTCTGATGGAATCAGTTTTGTTGTTGAAGTGGCTGGCAAAATCTTGAGCTGAGAGAGAAGTTGTAATAGGAGGTGGGGATGGGCGAAGAAGAGTATTGAAAGTGGAGAACAGACGTTTTGGGGTTGAAGGAAGAATATAAATAATAATAGAGAAGTAATCTTGCTTAGAGAGACTAAGGGCTGAATAGAAGTTCAAGACAAACTTGAAGTGAAGAAAATCAGCTGAACACAAAGATTTTTTCCAGTGTCGCTGAGCAGTGCGGGAACATCTGCGTAGGTAGCGTGTCAGAGGAGTATGCCAGAGCTGAGGATGAATGCGTGATAAAGAGGTCATGGATAGAAGTGTTTTGTTTTGTTTTCTAGATCTATGGAAAGGCACACATGGGTGAGTGAGACTAGGAAGTTGTGTGGGGCCAGGATTAGGGGAGATATTGCCAGCAGCTAGCATGAGCAAGAGGGAGAGTAACATAAATGTATATATATATAATATATATATATACTGTATATAAAATAGTACAAGCCCAACTTTTTTAAAGAGTTAATATCCAAGTCTTAATGCAAAATGTTAAAGCTAATCGAAATAAAGAGAATAAAATAATAATCACACACATATTTAAAAACAAACGGCAAAATTACAAGTAATGCGGTATGGTGCGGTATGGCTATACAGCTGAAAAATTGGCCATTGTGTGTAGAAAATGCAGGTCTCCTATATTACAAGTCGCGGTGGTACGGCTATACGCCAGTATTTTAGCCTTTACGCAACTCTCCATTCCACACTCAAAAAATGAATTTTGAATGTGGGAGTTTCATTGCACCTGTATTACAGGTTGTGCGGTTCTGCTATCATGCTAGCGTTATAGTCTATACCGCCGCAATCCATTCCGCTATCTAAAACTAGTAGTTATGGATTTTGCAAAACTCATAACTAAAATGTTACAAAGTACACTAACATCCATAAACTACCTATTAACCCCTAAACTGCCGCCCACCCACATAGCCAACACTAAATAAGCCTAGTAACCACTTAACTGCCGACCCCCACATCGCTATTTCTAAAATAAACCTATTAACCCCTAAACTGCCAGCCCACCACATCGCTACTACTAAAATAAACCTATTAAACCCTAAACCGCCACCCCCCCACAATAAAATAAACCTAATTAAACTAATAACCCCTTAACCGCCATCCCCCCACAATGCAAATAACTAATTTTATCACTAAGCTACCTAATCTAAATGGAGCTAAATGTAGCCACCAATAAGCAAGCACTGTCCAGGGTGCCAAACCTAAAATGGTTCAACCCTGACGCTGGACAGAAATAGGAGGAGGAAGGGGTGGTGCCTCTAAGCTACCTTTATTAGGTAATTAGGGGAGTGGATGGTTCTGTTTTTGCCCCTCTGGAGACGGGGTCTTGCTGGTAAGTATTTCCAGGGGGCCAAGAAGTAAAGTTTTCTCAAAATCTTATGTTTTTGTGGTCCTTTTTCCAAAGCTTCCTTGTTTTTTCAGCAGGAGACCAGATCCTATGGCTCTAGCCATGAATGTCTTTCTCCAAACTTGACTGACTATAGGATGTTATGCTTTTTCCCATTTCGCCATGATTTTGAAAATCCACTACTTAAAAGTATGCAGAGACTAACTATCTCTAGTTCTGATGAAACCTCTTTGTCCTTCCCAATCTTGATTCTTGAACTTACTTCAGAAGTTCTTTCAGCATCCTCTTCTAATTCCCTCCTTCCCTAATCTTCTCCTACTACTGGTGGCATCCTGTCTTTTCCATATATACTAAATTTATTGAACACTAGCAGAATCATTCCAGTCAACGTCATTGATTTTGAAATAGTAAAACATTCATGCATGAAAAAATGCTTGTAAAGAAAACATTGTTTTTACTTGATACATGCTGGCCATGATCCTTTTTTTCACCTGCTAGCATGCATGTCTGGAAACATTATTTGGATATAACAGTTGTTATAGTTACCCCAAACATATACACTTTGGAATTTGTAATTATGGTTAACAAAAGCACTCATCTATACTAGACCCAGAAACATGTCCCAAAATGCTACTTTAATGCCACTCACACTAAACTCTGCCACCACCACCTAGGATGTTTATATGGGAAATCCTACATGAAGCCCAGATTAATAGATTAAAACTATGTGCAGAATTATATAACATTATTTTTAAAGTTTACTGACACTTTAAGTAGAGATGCCTTGCTTTTTTCAGGATTCTCTGTTCACATAACCGGTCATTATTAAGTACTGTACTAAGGATTGGAATAATTTCCTAAACTTTTAAATTTTGGCGATACTATATCTAACCTTTGATACCTATACCAAATATTGGAGATTTATACAGCTCCTATTTAAGGCTCAATTTAACCGTTACATAGCAACAAAGTGGAGTATTTTAGAACCCTTTATTTCAAATCGCATACACGTTTTTATGACACATACAGTGGGGCAAAAAAGTATTTAGTCAGCCACCAATTGTGCAAGTTCTCCCACTTAAGAAGATGAGAGAGGCCTGTAATTTTCCTCATAGGTATACCTCAACTATGAGAGACAAAATGTGGAAACAAATCCAGACAATCACATTGTCTGATTTGGAAAGAATTTATTTGCATATTATGGTGGAAAATAAGTATTTGGTCACCTACAAACAAGCAAGATTTCTGGCTCTC
>CAJPDP010471531.1:0-13857 GCA_905336975.1 Bombina variegata variegata
TTGCTATTTCTTCAACAGGGATATCTAAAGAATGAAGCAAATTAGATAATAGAAGTAAACTGGAATGTTGTTTAAAATTGTATTCTCTATCTGAATCATGAAAGAAAATTTTGGGGTTTCATGTCCCTTTAATGTTTTGAAGAAATACATTGTTGAGGATTATGTCATTTTTTATTCAAATTATTCTGTTTTGCTGTGACAGTCATTTGCATATTGTGCTTAAGAATTTGTAATATTTGATTTATGTAAGCTTGTATTGCAGTGGTTCTTTGTCACAATGTTATGAAGTTTCTAGGATGTGGAATCTTTCTTGTTTCCAAATTTGATAATATGTTTGTACATATTTGTATTTTTTATAGAGCTATGTAATTGCTATGGTTTAAATTGAAATAACCTGATTGGCTACTGTCTCTTTAAACAGAGAGATTGTAGCATAATTGTTATCCTATGATTAAGTTCCCGCTATCGGCACAAAACGCGTAAGTGTGTTACAGTAACAGTCTACTCTGGAATTTTTATTGTTTAAAAGGATAGATTATTCCTTTACTACCCATTCCCCAGTTCTATATAACCAACATGGTTATATTAATATACTTTTTACCTCTATGATTACCTTGTATCTAAGCCTCTGCAGAGGCACCCTTATTTCAGTTCTTTTGACAGAATTGCATTTTAGCCAATCAGTGCTAATTCCTAAGAAACTCCACGAGAGAGAACAGATTATCTATATGGCACACATGAACTAGCGCTGTCCAAATTTACTCAGTGTAGCAAAATATATAAATAAATCAAAAAACATAAAACAGCTGTAAAAAAAGCCATCCTAGACTATAGAATTTCACAAAATATACCACGTTTTTACGTTCCCAATCCTCACATTTATTTAGATTGTTAAAAGTTTTTATTAGTTCAGAGAAAAGTGTATCTAAGAGCCCTAATATCGGCAACACAACAAGATAAGTCCAGCGGCTACTGCAAGGTTATCATAATTACTATGGCAGTCACTTCATAGCTATAAGGATATAAAAACCCTTATTTGAATCATGGCGCCTAAATATTTCAAATGAGGGGTCTTATGGTATATTTCTATAGTGAAAGGGTAATAAAAGCCTCTTGGAAATTGCCAGAAACCCCAAATAGAGCCAATGCTGTAAGGTATTTGTCATTATTATTACAATCATCTAGCAGCGTGACAAACAGGACCACTTATTTGAAAAAAGCAGGATTGCTGTTTGGGGTCTCAAGTTTGTCTATGTATTGTGGGGTGGTGGGCAAATTAGGGCATACCATTCGCCATGATGTAGTTCCATATGCCTGTAATACTATCAGGTGATCACTGATGTCATGGTCATCAGCGGATAGCCACCTGAGCATGTGAACCATTCTTTGAAAGTGGAGCCTCTCATTTTTAAAAAATTGGGGTCACTAGTCCCACTGTCCTACTTATTTTAGGGTGCTATGACCACTTTTATAGCTAAGAGCATGATAAAAGGCACCTATAAAACAAGTGAATCCCATTTCTACAGCAATAATCTTCTATCTAAACAGACATGAGATCCCTCTTTTGAAAATGGCCACTGCCCCTGCCCCAATATAGTAAAAACATTAGGATGGGGATTTTTATGACAGTCACCTACTAATGACAGTGGTGTAAGACGACACCACATTGGAAAGAGAAGTTACTACTCTGTATTTTCATACCACTCTAAGTTCATATCACTCTGTGTTTTATGGGGGTGTTAACAGGGAGTTCCTGCCCCCTTGTGACATCAAGTGCGCCTGTGGTGACATCACACTGCAGTCATCTTTCCCCTCCTTTCCCCTATCCAATGCAGGTTATCTCCAGGATTTTGAAAGTTGATATTTGTCATCTGCACTGGGGAAGTGGATGTGCATGATGAAAGGATATGTTTTATGACAAGGTGTGTACATATGTATGTGTATGTATGTATGTATGCAGTGTTTTTAACTTATATATTTATACAAATCCATAGTATTTTGAACATTGACCTTCTGCCTGTTTTACTGACTACACACCTATGCTGCCTGAACTAACCCTCTGGCTTGTCTGACCTCGTTCCTGCCTCAACCTTGTTTGTACTGCAATATTGGTAATCTACCTTCAGCTTCTACTGCATCCAGGGCTCCCTCTGCTAAACCCTTACAGAATATCTGAGTCACATATTGAGCTTGCAGAAATTGCTGAGATGCTGAACGTCTTAACTAGACAGGAGACTGGCCTTGCACTAGCCGTTCAAGAATTGCAATTAAAGCTGCCGCTCCTGCTCCAGCAGTACCACAACCACCTGTGGCAGAGCATCTGGTACCATTACCTGAGTACCATCCCATAGCCCCTGAGCCCCAACTACCGCTACCAGAACTGTTCACAGAAGACAAGGATCTAAATACCATTCTTTCATCATGTCATGTGAACTGATGTTTGACTTAAAGCCTCACACATACAACTCTGAGGCA
Organism: Bombina variegata variegata; assembly: GCA_905336975.1. NCBI lineage: Eukaryota > Metazoa > Chordata > Amphibia > Anura > Bombinatoridae > Bombina > Bombina variegata. The sequence continues at coordinate 2,476 of CAJPDP010471531.1, forward strand.
GTGAAAGTATGCTCTGTTATATGTGCCTCTCCAGTCCACCACAAGAATGGGCTCATGCTCTCCTTCATGCCAACGATCCCTGTGTCCAGTCCTGGGACCTGTTTGTCTTCCATGTTTGATGATTCCAACAAACAAGAAACCCCTCAAGCCTCCATTAGAGCATTACGCCAGGGTCGCCAACCAGTGGAAGAATATATTGCTGACTTCAAGTGCTATGCCACAGACACCGGCTAGAATGAAATAGGCCTATTAAACTAGTTCCACCTGGGACTGTCAGAGACTCTCAAAGATGATTTTGCTCACTTCGGTATTCCTGAGACACTAGATGTCAGGAAAGAACCACCTCCTATACCATCAGCCTAAAGCATGTAACTACCAATTCCAATTCTCCTATAGCCACTTTTCCTTCTGTATAAAATGATGAACCAATGCAAGTCGGATTGGTCCAAGGAAGGTTACCACCCACTGAATTACAATGGAGGAGAAGAGATAACTTGTGCCTGTACTGTGGACGTCCCAACCATACAGTGAGGACATGCCCAGAAAAATACAGAAACACCTGGGGTAGCCTGAACATTCTCTCATGACATCTATGCAGAATACCGCTACCCCTCCTTTATCCATCTCTCTCTCTCGTTGCAGTAGAAGAACATCTATGAATGTCGAGCCTTAATCGATTCCAGAGTCAGTGGCTGCTTCATCGACTCCATGCTAGCCAAAACATTATTTATACCTGTATGCAATAAAGATCCACCTTTAAAAATCCAAGTTGTAGATGGCTCCTTCTTATCTTTTGGTCCCCTCATGGAACAAACACTTTCTATTCAGGTGTCTATAGGGAAGCACATAGAAAACCTCGTCTTTGACCTGGTGCCTTCACCTCTGTTTCCAGTCATCCTGGGCATCCCTTGGTTGCAGACTCATGACCCACCATCTCCTAGTCTACTGGTATCCTAACCTTCTCTTCCCCTCTATCCTCCTCAGTATGTTTTCTATGTCAGTATGAAAAGAGGAGAGACGATCATTCTACCAGAAATATACCATCCGTATTGGGACATATTTGATAAGAAAGGAGTAGAAACCCTCCCACCTAGTAGATCCTATGATTGACCCATTGACCTCCTACCTGGCGCACCTATTCCTTTTGGTAAAATCTACTCATTGGCAGAGAAGGAGTTGCAGATCCTAAAAGAATATATACAAGAGAATCTTCAAAAAGGTTTTATTCAACTTTCTACCTCTCTGACAGGAGCTGGTATATTCTTTATGGGAAAGAAAGACGGAAGTTTACGCTACTGCATTGACTATTGTCAACTCAATTGGATTAACATTAAAAACAAGTATCTATTCCCTCTCATTCCCAAACTCATTGAGCGACTCCAGAATACCACTATAGACTCCAAACTGGATCTACGAGGTGCCCACAACCTTCTACGAGTTTGTCAGGGAGACGAATGGAAAACCGCATTCCGTTACAGCTATGGACATTATGAGTATCTGGTGATGCCTTTGGGCTCTGCAATGCTCCTGCTTCTTTTGAGCACTTCCTCAATGATGTATTTCGAGATTTATTCGACCAGTATGTAGTGGTCTATTTGGATGACATCCTCATTTTCTCTCCTGATCTACATACACATTGTCTTCATATGTTCGAAGTGTTAAAAAGGTTACGACACAACAATCTATATTCCAAGATAGAAATATGTGTCTTTGAGACCAATCGTGTTGAGTTCTTGGTGTTCATAATTCGCACCGGTAAGGTAGAGAAGGACCCACAAAAAGTGGAAGCTATCCTGAATTGGCCAATACCACAAACCAAGAAACAGATAAAAAGGTTTGTTGGCTTTGCCAACTTCTATCGAAAATATATTCGCAGCTTCTCTGCAGTGGTACAACCTTTCACTAACCTTAAAAAGAAAGACACTATATGGCACTGGTCATCCTCTGCACAGCAATCCTTTGATACTTTGAAACATCTATTCACAACCGCTCCTGTCCTGCATCTGCCTGATCCGAAGAAACCATATGTTTTGGAGGTAGATGCTTCCGACACTGCTACAGGTGCTATACGCTAACAAAGAGAAGAAACAACCGGTTCTCTCCATCCTCTCGCCTTCTATTTACAAAGACTAACAGAAGCTGAGACCAATTATGACATTGGTGATAAAAAAAAAACCTAGCCATCAAAAGTGCCTTTGAAGAATAGAGACACTTCCTAGAAGGTACCACATATCTTATCACAGTATTCACAGACCTTAAAAACCTAGAGTACCTTCATGGTGCCAAATGGCTCAACCCTCGCCAAGACCACTGAGCCCTGTATTTTACATGCTTCAACTTCCATGTAACATATAGGCCTAGTTCTGGAAATAAAAAAGCTGACGCTCTATCCAGAATTGAAACCCCACAAGACTCCAAACCCAAAAAAGATGAGACCATTTTACAAAATCACCACTTCTCAAGGACAACCAAACTGCTGCCCCCTCTATGGGCCTCCCTCTCACACTAGAGGGTTATCCTTTAGCCTATGGGAAAATCTCTGTTCCTGAATAACTTCGCCTTAAAGTCCTCCAACAATTCCATTATATACCCATCACAGGTCATGGGGGACAACAAAACACTCTTTGCTCCATTCAACAATACTGGTGGATTTCTATTTGACAGGATCTTATAGACTACATTAAGTCATGTACTACCTGCGCAAGATCCAAAGGTGTCACCACCAAAACAACTGTACTCCTCCAACCCTAACCAATCCCAACCAGTCCCTGGAGTCATCTCACTGTTGACTTTATTGTGGATCTACATGAATCTCAAGGCTACAACACCATCATGGTTGTATTTAAAAATATACATACATATATATAGCGCCAACAATTAAAAGATACAGGCTCCCAAAGTGAGATCCCTAAAAACTCAAAGAGAATAAATATGTGTAGAAGGAGGGAGCACCAATCCTTGGCTAAAGTATCTAAATACACTAGAAATGGGGGCGGAGCTTGCCATATAACAGGGCAGACGCACAACTGTTAAGCTCCGGAAACCAAGACCTTTATAAGCTACTTTATTGGGGCATATATTTTATTATTTTCTTATCCTAACCTTCCTTGACCCACTTACACCTCCCACAGCAGGAAAACTTTGAAGCCGGAGAGTGGCGACACCCTGATCTCTCTGGTCGCGCAGACTGGATCATTCCGGGCCTCTTGGGACTCCCTTTTTGGCGGCAATCATCGCGGCACTTCAGTTACGGATGTTTAGCCTGGTCTGAAGCTGATCTCAGCTTACTTGCAGGACGGCAACGCTCGGTAACGGATCCGACCCTTTTCAAGTCAGCAGGCTTGGGATCTTCTCATCACTGCAACAAGCACTCTGAGGAGATTTACACGTGGCTCAAATACTTGTCAGTCTGGATGCCTGCATTCTCCTTTTGCTGCTGCATGATAGGTACGGAGGGTAAAGATATTTGTACACCTGACCGCTGCAGGGACCCATACACTATAGTATAACCTACTACCCTGCACTTTGGTCACACCACAATAAAGGTCTCTCTTAAACTAGCATATATAGGTAGCCTTATGGAAAAGATTTATGTGGCGCCTATGTGAGAAACAGATTACCACACTTCTATAACTTAACCTCCTTCACATAAAGTTCTCTTCACACGTGTGGTAGAGAATAAAGAAACTTGTGGTCAGTCTCTTTGTCCCTCCCAAATCCACCTCTGTTACAGCTGGCTAACCACGTATTAGAGCACCTAGCTCCACTATACCCCTGTAGTCTTTCCACTCTGGGGGGGAGAATTAAAATGCCATTGCTCTAAGTGACTTTTGTCCTTATACTAGGCCCACGCCTTGCACTCATATGGCAGTTGAGTTTCCACTTCCTCAGGCTATAGCACTCAAATTGGAGCCCAATACTACATCCTCACTCTTCATAACTGGGTCTTAAAACTAATACATTGCATTAACTGTTCTCTCTCCTCCCTTTCCCGTCGGCCCTTTTTGCCTACGGGTCATATCCTACTTACCTTCTCCGTGCCTGCTCAGTGAGAACATTTCCCCTAGGAGAGAGACAGATTGCTAGCTACTTTCTGGATTCCACCGAATACAATACACTCGATTACCACTCTCAACAATTACCACTATATTTTCACTTAACTACCCCAGATTAAGATGAGGTGCTAGTCTTTTGGTTGTGAGGGTTGCCAGCTCTATTTACTCCACCTGTCCATAACTAAGGGAGTCTACATATTCCACGCATCCAGCACTTGTCTAACGGATGGGCGCCCCATCTATCTACACTATGTTACACTCCCAAAAAAAGAAATCAAAACACTCTGATTCTCCAAAGAAAACTCTCTCAGATCACTTTACTAACAAAAGCGTCTATGAACAAGACATGTCTGATGATGATTCCAGAGATTCATTAACCTCTAATAGGGGATCTCACAGAGTCACAGGTCACCTTACGGAGCAATCATTGGATGCAAACTCTTCTATACTAGTTTCTATTAAAGAGCTTTCGGATAAAATGGACTCTCATCACTCATCTCTCAAGCAAGAGCTCAAAATGTCAGTATCCGAACTGAAAAGAGATATCTCTTCACTAGGGGAAAGAACGGAAACACTTGAAAGGAGACACGAGGACATCCATGCTGACCATTCTAACCTACTTGCCTATACGCAATCCCTCTCTGAAATGATTTTGCATCTAGAGTCCAAGTTGGCGGACCTGGAAGACAGGTCTCGCTGAAACAATATTAGAGTCCGTGGCATCCCAGAGGAGATTGGAACACCTGACCTAACTAAATACCTGATGGATCTGTTCAGGGAACTTCTTGGACCCATACAAGACCAGGAGGCTCATATAGACAGAGCACATCGGGCACTGAGACCGAGAAATTCCCCTGCAGGATCCCAAAGAGATGTAATCCTCTGTTTGCATTATTACACCTTTAAAGAAAGAATACTCAGAGCATCATTCCAGAACAAAAATCTGAAAGAGCCCTATCAAGCTATCCAAATCTACCCAGACCTGTCCTCACACACCTTGTCCAGGAGACGCTCGTTTCAACAGGTCACTCAATGTTTACGCCAAAACAACATTAAATATAGATCCTAATCCATCTCCACACCTGAGCAGGGCATCAAGCTCCTACTTTTTATAGGACTACTCCAGCCTTCAAGACACTACTGAAAATATTGGATCCCTCAATTCCACCACTCCAGCATGGCACCCTTTGCCACAGAGGTTCACTTACCAATCCAAAAGAAAAGAAATTCCTCCTTCTAACGAAGACCCTTGATTTTACACCTTGATAGCCATATAGTTCGGAGGTCATATTTTTAGACCTCTGGACACCCACTCACACTCAGACAGTTTGCTTTCCTGTGTTCCCCTTGAATGAGTACTCTTAAGAACTCTGGAAGCTCTTCCACGATGTGGTCAGAATTATAAGATATGGTTTGATTTCTACAGTTAATGGTTTATAGAGTTGTTCTCGTTATTACTGTGTTTATATGCTTGTTCCTTGTTCAATATCCCCTGGGTCATTACCCTCTAGACTGTCCAAAGCCAACACATTATCCCTTTTCTATTGATACTAAGATAGCTAGCTCTCTCTTACTTCCCTCCACACCTTGACCATTAAACTTAGAACCCAATACTATTTGTCTTTCAGAGGTTCTATACTAAACCACACATTAATGTTTTGCCTCTAAACCGCTATAGTTAACTTCACTCCTCATCACCACACCACCATACATTTATGCTTTGGGGATAAGTAGTCTTTCCCATTAACCTCGCTAGGTCCTCTTGAGATAGTTTTGAAACCACATACAGTAGATTAGTTGTCACTCATAGAGTTCTCTTTAATATTGTTGGTCACCCTTTAGTTACTCTTTGAATATTCACTTGATGTTTGTGCTTTTTATGTGTTCTATTGTCTAATTTTTGCTTTGGTCATACCTAAAACCCAAAACTGATTTCGGCAATTCTACCCCTATCATCCTTCAGACCTCTTAACAAACCTTATCCCTAGAACATACAGCTCTGACCATCACACTACATAGATATACAGTCACCAAGCTAAGAGAGTTCTCTAACTCTTTCCTTTTGTCCAGCCTCTCACCAGCTTTCACCTTATACCGCTGCTATAATATTCCACTCTACTACCCAAGATACAATTCTTGCGGTACACAACCTAGACTACACACCAAGCACTCACCTCCAATGGACTTTGATACTTCCCCCCCTCATCTACAGATTATCTTCACATTATGACTATTACTTAGCGACTATATACTGGCATACCCACACACCACATCCCCTATCTCATAGAACATTAGATATCACTCCATTGACATACCCTTCTCTCCCCGGACCCGAGAGGCTATACCGGACCTTACTGACCATCGGTTTAGACTTCCATTACCTTATCGAAATTGCACCTCTCCTAGACATCTCACTCACCTCTCTATCTATCGTCTTTCCTCAGCATTATGCTTACCACCTATCTACGACAAAATGACCGATTTAGGATACTACCCCTTATTCTCCTTATGTCAATATACACAAGCTATCACTACCCCTAAACCTTAAGCTCATGCATATGTGTGGTTACCCTGTTTTTGTACATCCTTCATGTATAAATCTTACTATTGCTTGTTATGTATGCAATTAATGTTATGTATATATGGATTCCTCCCCTCTAGTAAACCTTGACTTGAGTGTTCATATTTAAGGTTATTTATTCTCCCTATTATGGCCTACTGCACTTTCCCTTTCCTCGCCCCAGGTGGATACTCCTTATACCCCCTACCCCTGGCACCCCTCCCTCCTTCCTTCTGAGCCATCAGACAACTTAACCCTTTATATTCTTTTTTGTATAATTATAACTTCCCCCAAATTAGAAGGATCTTTTGACTCTAATCTATCGCCCCCCTGTTATTCCTAAAAGCTCTTGGTTCCCCCACAGACTAAGCCTACAGTGCGTTCCCCAGTACTTTGTTTCCACAATATATTTGCAGCTCCCACCCCTCCACTGACCCCTCCCCTACTTATGAGCGGCTCTTGCCCGCTGAATATCCCCCCTACTTTTGCCATTCATGATTTGTTGGATAATTTTTTTTCCTAACCTGCTAATCTCGTAGTTTTACCCTCCCCCCATTCCCCCCATTCCCCCCCCCTTTTTTTTTATTTTCCCTCTTTGTAATGGAGCAAATACGTGTACTAACCCTTAATTCCCAAGGCCTCAATTCACCCACCAAACGCAGTCTTATGATCAATATGCTACTCCACAACAGAGTGGATGTTGCATTTGTTCAAGAAATGCATTGGCTTACACAGACTGTCCCCCGTCGTACTAATAAGAACTTCCCAGTAGTCATTGAGGCCTCTTACACATCCAAGGCTAGAGGCATAGAGATATTAATTAATTCCTCCCTTACATATGACCCTCTCTATTTAGAGAGAGATCCTAACGCACGTTTTTATTATATTAGTTTGCAGGCTGTCTGGCAGATTGGTTACTCTAGTGAATGCTTATGCTCCAAATACTAAACAAATTGGGTTCCTTAAACAACTCTTGAGTTCGGTGTCAGCAGTTAAACAGGGAGAATTGATTCTAGGCGGAGACCTTAACCTCATATGGGACCCTGTGATGGATAGATTAGGTCCAAAAATGTATTCAGCGGAAAGATCAGCGCCCTCTCTCTCACTAGCATTCCAGAATTTATTTAGTCAATACGACCTATATGACGTAAGGAGGGCACTACATCCCTCAGATAAAGAATTTACATTTTACTCCCCACCTCACAAATCCTATACCCGTATTGATCTCATATTTTTGACCTCACACGTATTAGAGAATGTAACATCTGCCAAGATCTCCCTAGTAGCATGGTCTGACCATGACTCCCTCCTTATTACTATAGGCCCCCACTTTGCTCTCTCATCTCCTCCCCAGTGGCGCCTCAAATTTTTTTCTTTCTCTGTCTCCCCCCCCCCCTTCCAAAGCTACGAGAGGCGCAGAACAAAAAGGCGCTATAATTTAAACTGAGAAATCATTCCAACACCCTTGAGCATCCTTAATTAGAATTTTTCCCGGTACCATTTATGTATCCTATTTGTTGAGTAAGTTCTATGTTTCTTCTCACTGGTACTCATTAATGAAAGCACATTCTATTTCTTTGATATGTATCCATCATTTCTCTTGTTGCTGTCGCTATCAATTGTTTTTTCCCAAGGTATATGATTGAAATGTGATTGTTCCAGTATATATACATCCCTGCGTGGATAACCTGTATTATTTTTGTTGGAACCCAATTTTCTCAATAACATTTTTTTATAAAAAAAAAAAAAAAAAAAAAAATACACTAGAAATTATAATTAAAAACACATTTATTATAACATATAAATATAATAGGGTACCCTATACACAGTAAAACCAATAAAAACAATAACGTAAGTCAATTCCTTGAGGACAATTTGAAGGATTGACTTTCTTTACACACCATCATGGTTGTAGTCATTTGTTTAACAAAGATGTCCCATTTCATCCCTATAAAAGGACTCCCAACAGCCAAAAGAACAGCAGCATTATTTCACAACAACATTTTCAGAATTCATGGGATCCCTGACTCCATTCTTTCCGACAGGGGTAATCAATTTACGTCTTGCTTCTGGAAAGCCTTCTGTTCCTCTATCCAGATCTCTGTGTATCTTTCTACAGCATTTCACCAATTTCAATCCAATGGGCAAACAGAGAGAACCAACCAGACACTAAAGACATATCTCCGATTATACACAACCCATCTTCAGTCTGATTGGAAAGAACTTCTAACTACAGCAGAATTTGCCCATAACTCAAAGGTACATGATTCCACTCACACCTCTCCCTTTGTGCTAAATTATGGGTTCCAACCCTTGGTCCTTCATGGCGTACCTCCACTTACCTCTCTACCAGACGTTACGTCACAAATCCAAATTCTAACCCAAGGCTTCAGACAAGCCCAAAGAATCTTACAAGAAGGTTGTCCTACAAAACCTATGCCGACCGCAAAAGAACACCTCCTCCTGTATACCAGGTTGGTCAGAAAGTCTGGCTATCTACTAAATACCTCAAGTTATCTTGCCCCTCCAAGAAATTGGGTCCAAAATATATAGGTCCATTTCGTATCAACAAAATAATAACTCTAATTGTTGTCCAGTTGGATCTACCCGATCATTATCGTATACATCCATCCTTCCATGTCTCTCTAGTAAAACTGGTCAAAGATAATCTGTTTCCTACAAGGGTTCTACCACCGCCTAACCCCATCACAGTTTCCGGTGGACCAGAATATAAGGTCCAGGATATCTTGGACTCCCAAAGAAGAAGAAAAATACAGAAATATTACATTCAATGGAAAGGATATGGCCGAAAGAAAGATCCTAGGAGCCAGCAAACAACATCCACGCTCCTCAACTGATCTGGAGATTCCATACCCTTCACAACCTTCCTCGATGTCTCCTGAGGCAACATCCTAATAAGGGGTGACTGTTAGGTCCCCACTCCAACCTACCTGTCTCTCCCTTGCCGCTTTTACATGCGGCCGACCCCTCCATACCGCACGCCTCTCTACAACAAGGACAGAGTGCAGGGCATTCAGCCAGGCTCTCTGGATCTTCGCAGTCCATGCTGCACAACACACCACTGCGCATTACGCAGTCGAGGCATCTCCCTGCAGTCACCACTCACACACTGGGAATTCCACACACGCCTTCTCTTAAAGGGACAGAAATCCAAATTAAATTAAAGAGCCACACCACACCTGACATACTGAAGAGAGAGGTGCCCCTACTCTTCCTATAAAAGGACACCTGGTAGCCCTGCTCAGTGCTCAGATATACTGTGTTCCTAGTTCTATTAACTGCTACCCTGATACTTGCATTTCTAATATTGATCTTCTGCCTGTTTTACTGACTGTGTACTGACCTCGTTCCTGCCTCATCCTTGTCTGTACTGAGGTATTGGTAATCTACCATCAGCTTCTACTGCATCCAGGGCTCCCTCTGCTAAACGTTTACAATTATACACAAACATATGTTGTAGAAAAGTCCTCTTGATCTCTATTAAGATATAGGTGCCGGCACTACTGTCACTAATCAATCTATAAGTCCTCAGAATAGAATCCAAGGAATCCAAAACAACAGTATTTCACTTCAAATCAAGACCCTGTGTGGTTGAATTTTTAATCTGTATACCCATCAGGGCTGCTGTATATCATATTGTTTGGCAGTAATGTTTTTTTTAAGGTCCTGGTGAAGTGTATGTATTCGAGTCTATTGAGGGATCCATTGGATGTGATCATCTGTGTCTCTCTCTGTGGATTAATCAGGATACCATTTACAGTGACATAGTTTTAGATTGTAAACTTTGGATTCTATTCCAAAGAGTTAAACATTAATTGTTGATTGTAGTGCTGGGAATTATATTTGAATAGAGATCAAGATTACTTTTTTACAACATATGTTTGTGTTTGATTATTTTCTTGTGTGCTTATATAAATATTTTATTTGTATTTGTATACATGTTGGAATAAATATTGGTACTTAAGCATTGTTTATGCACTTCCTATTCTATTATTAGTGTTCTGTAACATTTTAAAGGCATTTTTATGATGCCGATTTACTTCAGAATTGAACTGATTTTACGCAAAGAGGAGTGAGCCATTAGAAGATAGATGCTGCTTCTTTAAGTATGTTTGAGAGTAATTTACAACTCGTTAATTTGACAAGGGGCAAGTACATATCTTTTGGAATTACACAATTTTCAACTTGGAACAATGTTTTTTTCTGTGGGATAACACTTTTGTATACATTTTTTATTGGATCTCTAACATTGTATCAAACAGTGCAGTCAAATAGCACTTAAAGGGATACCGAAGTCAAAACTAAACTTTCACAATTTGTATAGAGCATTCAATAACCTTCCAATTTACTTCTATTCTCAAATTGTTCATAATATTTTTTTATGCACACTTTCTGAAGCATCTGAAAGAGTTCACAATGAATACATAAATAAATCTGTGATTTGCTGATAGCCGTCACATAATACAGGGGCAGGGAAATGAAAGGAATTTTAAGATTTGTCAGAAAAAAATATCTAATGCTCATTTAAAATACAGACACTGAGATTCCAATTTTTGCGGTAACAGGTGTGCGTTGCTAGCGAGCCTTTTTTTTTTTTCACAGCTCCCTTAAGACAACGCTGGTATTACAGGTTTTTTTAAACCTGGCATTAGCCGCAAAAAGGTGAGCGTAGAGCAAAATTCAGCTCCACATCTCACCTCAATACCAGCGTTGCTTACGGTAGCGGTAAGCTGGCTAAACGTGCTT
>CAJPDP010471779.1:0-12635 GCA_905336975.1 Bombina variegata variegata
GCATTCTTTCAGTGGATCTCTATCCGCTTTTTGTTTGCTATAAGGCTGAAACGTACGTCTGGGGTTTTGCTGTTTCTCTCGTTCAGAGAGGGATTGCCTGGTATTTTGGGGCTGGACTGTACTGTTAAGTCAGGATCAGAGTGATATGCTACAAGAAAGTTCTTATTTGTGAAAGGCACATATTGGTAACTAGCCATAGAACAAGCTATTATGCTATTGTTCGTTCCCAGGTTGAGCGCTTCTCTCTTTTTATTTATACCTTAATATGAGAATGATAACTTCAAGTTAGGAAGCACAAAGTAAATTTACAACGTAAACAGTAAATGAAACATAAGTCTACAAAAAGATTGAGCACAAATGAATGAAACCTCGTTTTCTTTAGCAAACATTCCTCATAGAATTATTAGGTTGCTCTAGTACCTTAGTACATATATAAAGAATAATCAATATCTGATATAAGTATACTGTTCTATGAGATATATAGAATTGCTGCTGTGGATGTAATAGCTATGACAAATTGTACTAAAAGGTTATGAAAATGCTATATATTTAACTCCGTTACTAGCTATAATAATAACAACATGTACAATGGAACCGTAGAGACAAGTTACAGGCTATATCAGTAGTTGTTTAAGCAATCCTGATAATATAAAATATTAAATCTCTGGAAGTCCCCAATGATAGATGAAAACTCATTATAAAGCACAAAATCTGGCATGAAAGAGACCTTATATGGAATAATATGGGTGTGAGCTACTGCTGATAAAGTTACCTCAAGATATCTCTCTGAGAATATGGAGAGTTTACAGAATATTGTATGCATACTTTTAAAGGGGGTAAACAACTACTTAGTATTTACAATGGTAGAATATAATTTCTGTCAAAATGAGGCTACTCATAACTGGACACAACAGATCCCAATGCCTCGGCCACCGACGAAAGGGCCACCAGTAATAGAACAGATATTAGTGAGTAACATGTTACATTTTTACTGCTGCTAAGTAGGAATATAGGAACTCTAAGGGTTATGTATACACATTAAGGTTTTAATGTCTAAAGCAGACAGGTCAGATTAAAATATAGCAGAGCATAAAGGTATGCTGATGAGATTCAGTCAGAGAATTCCCATAACTGCTTCCCCACCAGAAACCCTGTTTTAATTTATGTTGATTTGTACTCCTTTATACTTAAGATCAGGTTTGAGGGTACCAGGAAGTATAATTGTGGTGAGCGCATACTGCTAGGAGAATAATAATCCTGTCCAACTCTTTATCGTTGATCAATGGTTTCAGTTTCTCGATTTCTTCAGATAAATCAGGAGATGGATTTGTTTGTTTAAAGATTCTTTCGCTCTCAGTGTGGATACCAAAAGTCCGAAGGGGGCATTTCTTTCTGTTTTCAGTTGGGATTGTCTCTGAATGCAAATCTCCCGGATATAAGCCTTCAAGAAAGCCCATAGAACCTGATGTGAGGTCTGAGGATACATGTTATGAAAAAGAAAATCGGATATAGAGGAATGTAGAAAGGATTTAAGTTCCGTATTTGCCTACAATGAGCTAGGCAGTCACCAAGATGGATGGGTGGATTTTTCTATACCAGTGGATACTGTGAACGCCACAGCGTCATGATCAGACCATGTACAAGTACAGATTTGAGCTTTACTGACCCTGTTCAAAGTCCAAGAGTCGGTGAAGCGATAGTCTAATCTAGAATAGGAATTATGGGGTGTGGAGAAAAAGGTGAAATCTCTGTCACTTTGGTGCAAGGCTCACCATATGTCAAAAAGGTTAAATTGAGCGATTATTGATCTGAATTTAGCAGCCAAATTTACAGAATAGGTGTCCACCTACTTCCATTTTTGGACCTTTTTGTCTATTGTAGGTTCCCAACCCATATTAAAATCTCCCCCCAGGACAAATGTCCCCACCCTGAGAGGTTTTAACCTAGATGGGAGCATTCGTAAAAAGCTTGGTTGAGATTGATTTGGTGCGTAGAGATTCACAAGTGTATAGAGAGTCCTGTTAAGTCTACATATTCATATAAGGAGTCTACCTTGCTCATCTGCCTTTATGTGAATCTTCTCAAATCCCACAGATCAGGATAGCCACTCTCCTGGATCTCGCCTTATTAGAGGCCGTGACGAGTTCTGGGTAATCCCGAGAATTATAAGGGCATGATAGAGAGCTGGGCCAATGGGTCTCCTGGATAAAAATAACCTGTGCATGAATGGATCACATATAATTAGTCAGAAGACTTCTCTTTGTTGGGGAATTAAGGCCTTTAACATTTAAGGTGGCAAAAGTAAGTGTTTCTCGAATTGACGCCATTTGGGTATATGAGGGGAGCAAGAGGAAAAGAAAAAAAAGGGGGGTAGGGGGAAATTAGGTGGATGGGAGGTGGAGTAGTTGGGAAGAAGAGGAGGGGGAGGGTTGTGAGGTATAAGGGAAATGGATGGGGAGACGAGGGAAAAGAGTAGGGGTAGGAAGATTGAGAGTCGACCCTTACTCTACCTGGGGTCTGAGGTATACGAGGAGGGTCTCTATTAGGGAAAGAACAGTTCTACTTTGGGGGATATGTACTTCTGGTATGTAAATAGACTATATGTCAGTGCTGTACAGTAGGAACAAACAATACAATTCAAAACAATAAACAGTACAAAGATAACAAGTAACACTTTAAGACTGTAGTTGTGCCTAAAAGGACAACTAAATAGTAATTAGGTGCAGAATGTAGTTTTAGAACTGTGATATGAAATATAGTATTACATGTGTGCCCCTATTTGACAACAGGTCTTACAGAATTGTTAACAGTGTTAATTAAAAGGATGGTGGTTGTGAGCCACCTGTGGAGGGGTGACAGCCACACTGTCTGTGGGGCTGTTTTCCTTGGTCCCTAGTACAGGGACAAACACTAGTAATATTATGGGGGGTTTGGCCTTTTTAGTGAGTGACGGGGAAAGATAGCCCTCAAAGAGGTAAATAATCAGAACATAGGTTGTGGCAATCTAGCCGAAATACTATATGGGGAAGGAACCGTGGAGTCTAACGTTATGTGCAAGGGGCCCAATATCGAACAGTTAACTTTCAAATGTGTACATAGTAGACTGAGTGAAGGGATCCCTGAATAAACAATAACCTAAGGGGTACATAGTGTTCTATGAAGCTCATTAAAATTGTAATCAAATATATGGAAGCCAAATTAGATACATTAAAAGTAGATATTGAGGCAACTACTAAACAAGTGTTACTACTACTTAAAGAAGAAAAGTGGAAGACTTTGCATAATAATATCATGAGACAGAATAAAGTGTTACATCTAGAATTGCAGTCCAAAAAAGCTTCCAAACTTAGAAGGGACCTTGAGGACTATAAAAATGACAACATTTTTAATTAGCAACGTTCTAATAATACCAACATAAAAATTACCCTAAAAATCAATTTAAAAATCAAACTAATAGTCCCAGACCACCAGGAGGGAAGAACAGTCAAAACAATCCCAATGCTGACATTTCTACCAAAAATGTGAATCCAAGGGAGGGTCCTATTAGGAATGCCAGTAATAAACCATACTATAAGAGACCGGAAACACCCCATATAGTTAAGCATACCAATACATATAGTAGGCAACCTGAGATTCCTCTAACTAATAGGTTCCTATCATTACATCATTCTAATGCCCACACAGGGGATAGATGTCACGTAGAAGGTGCAATATCCAAAAAGACAGGCAATCATAATTGGAGTAATCATACCAAATACAACCAATCAGGCCCCAATTCACCTTTTTTATGGGAAAGAAACAGGGACAAAGACAGGGAGTATCAACAAAGGAATCCACCAATAAGAACAAACAAGCAACCATGGAAGTGGAGTGAGGAGGGGGACAAAAGGTGATCAAACAATAAGATAGGAAGAGAGCAATCAAGAGTGGATGTAGAGGAGGCAGATTAGCACAGGGAAAGAAAAATGTCCAAAAACTATTAGATACTTCCTCCAAAGATATATATATATATATATAACCTCTCTTCTGTTACTCTCAACAACAACAAAATTAAAGCACTAGGAAAGGGTCTAAAATTTGCCCCAAAAAGCAACCCTAACAAATTTGAGATGTACATTGACCTCCAAAAATATATATAATATATAATATATATTAGGAAGCTCACCCTTAAAAGGTACTTCCTTAAAGATTTGAAAACACATAATTATAATCATTTAAACTCTGTCGATATTAAGACAATATCTATGCTCAAACTTTTAGAAAAAGAACAGGAGGTTGTACCGCTTAATCTACAGTAAATAATGAGGATTTAGAACTACATAATTTGTCTGTATACGAAGAAGATAGGGGGATTGTACATACTCAATTTTAAAATAGGTCCACCTTTAACCCCACTCACTCACAGGGAGAATATACCAAACTATATAATGAATTAGTTCTTGAACATTTTAACAAATTTTTCAAAGAAGAAAATGCTAAAAAGAATAAAGTAAATAAATGTAATGACAATATATTTGTACATGAAAGGAAGGCTATTAAAGAACTAGCAGATAATAGAAATATCATAATGAAAGCAGTGGACAAGGGAGGAGGGATAGTCATCCAGAATAGAGGTGACTATCTCTCTGAGGCATATAAATTACTTGGAGACTGCTCCACCTATCTGGAACTTGATAAAGATCATTTAGTTCAATGTAAGAAAACTCTTAAAGAAGTTCTTATTCCAGCAAAAGACAATAACATCATCAACAATTAAGAGTTTAATTTTATTTTTCTCAATAACCCTAAAACCCCTATTTTTATCATATTCCCAAAATACATAAAGATCCCACTAACCCGCCCGGAAGACCAATAGTGTCAGGGATAGGCTGTATAAGTAGCAATCTTTCAGTTTATGTCGATTGGTACTTACAGCCTATGGAAAAATCTATAAAATCTTACCTTAAAGATACCACTGACACCATAAATAAATTTGAAGGTCTACATTGGGAACCAGGCTACATGTGGATGAGCTGTGACGTCTCATCCCTTTATACAAATATGCCACATGATAAAGGTATTGAGGCTTTTAGAGATAAGTGTAAACAGTGGGACATTCCACAAGAACATGTTAATTTTCTAGCTGATGGGATACACCATGTGCTTAACCACAATTATTTTGAGTTTAATGGCAAGTTTTACAAACAAATTAAAGGAACAGCCATGGGTACCACTATGGCTCCCTCATATGCCAAAATTTATATGGGGTACTTCGAGAAAAAGATTATATGGAATAATAATCTTTACAAAGGCAACCTATATAAATATTTTAGATATATAGACAACATTATAATTATGTGGAAAGGAACGTTGAATGAAGCAGCTGATTTCATCAAATATATTAATGAAAATGATTACAATCTGAAGTTTACAGAGATCATTAATGATAGGAAAATTGATTTTCTGGATCTGACATTGTCCATAGATGTGAATAACAAAGTCATTACAATCAACTATAGAAACCCCACTGACAGAAATGGGTTTCTTCATGCAAAAAGCAGTCATCTACATAGTTGGAAATCTAATATTCCATATGGACAATTTCGCAGAATCCGACGTAATTGTACCCTGTTAGAAGATTTTAATAAAGAGGCTGATATTTTACAAGCAAAGCTTGAGGGGAAGGGTTATGAACAGGCACTAATAGTTCTAGGGAAAATGTATGAATCTCTCTAGACTGGATTTACTAATAAGTAAAACTAAAGATACACAGAATGTAAGCAGTGAAGCCAAATTTATAACCACTTTCTCTGAAGGTGCCAAAGCAACAAGGAAGATCCTGCAAAAACATTGGGGTATCCTAAAAAGAGATCCAATTTTGAAAAAACACATAGGGGAAGGATCCAATGTCGTCTTTAGAAAAAATAAAGATTTCAAAAATATACTGGCTCCATCAAAACTTAAACCTCTTAATCCCAAACCTTCGGAGTACCTTTTCCAGTTGAGCAAATGTTAAACCCGGGACTTATAAATGTGGCAAACTTAATTGCATTATGTGCAATATAATTGATAGATCAGATTATGTTTATAACTGGGATCGAACAACAATGTACAGACTAGATTTTAGGGGCAATTGCTTGACCACATTGTGGTTTATCATTTACAATGTAGCCGTGGGAGCATTTACATTGGCCGTACTAAACGTAAAATAAAAAGGAGAGTGTATGAACACTTAGATAACATAGATAAAGGCTTAGAAAAGCACAGTATTTCAGAACACTTCAGAGTGAAACACAATAGAAATTCTTCTAGCCTTAGGATTAAAATTGTGGAACAAATACCCCCAAGTATGGATGAATGCACGAGATTTACTAAACTGAGACAATGTGAAACCAAGTAGATTCACAAATTGGGGAGCCTCTCTCCTCATGGGCTTAATATTGACATTGATCTAGAAGCCTTTATGATCTAGCAGGTAGATATATGTACGTATATATACATATGGACATAATAACATCAATTTATAATCCATGTGTATAATATCTATTTTTTAGACCCTTCTAAAGCATACCACATCTTACACTATTAGTGACACATTAGTGTACTTAATATATATATTCCTTTTCATTTGAATACATTCGTTATAACAGAATGATGTATATATGTGGCTAGAGTAAGATCCCTTACAGGTTAGATGAGTGCAGATTATACATCAGGTGCACACAGTTATAGTGTGGGTCAAACTGTGCGTTAGGAGTTGGTTCTCTTTCATAATGGTTACAACAATAATTGTTTATGTCATTTTAGGCTACCATGGATGGAGTTCACCGTCTATGGCAGGTTTTATGTCAGATGCACCTTAACGAAGTATCCTTCGTATTATATGACCTTTTTACCAGGTTACCTCATTTTATTAAATATTGTAAATTGTGGATTATTTGTTTAGCATATAAATGTAATGATCTCATGATACTAATATATGTTCTGGACACCGCAGGCATGGTTCTCTTATATGTGTCCATACAATATTATGTTGAATTATGTTTGTTGTCACATTGTATATTTTGAGTTTGAATCACAGATAGTTAACCGTTTGCATTTTTTGATGAGATAGCTTTTAGGGGCTAGACCCACCGGAAAGATAAAGTAACAAAGATGACACACACGATACAGATCACCAATGAACCCTTGAGAAAGTTGGCTGGCATGCTGACGAAACGTGTAGGGGCATGGCTAAGGAATCAGTGTGTTGTGTTTGGCAACTACGGACAGAGATACACTATTTTTATTGTGTTTAGTATGTTGTTTTCTATATATCATTTCAATACTGACTCAGAGACATGGACGGTGTGAGCAACATCTACGGTATCCACATCAAGCTGCAGGCGGCCAAGTGGAGGACCCATCCGGTTCGTGGACTCTTGTTTGCAACTGACACTGTAAGTGTTATTTGTCTGTCATGCGTGTTAACTTGAATTAAAGTGTACCTTGAATCGTGGTGTTTATCTCTTCATGATTATAGAAATGGGCTAATGTCAAATAAAACTTAGTATAAACAAGTCTCGGAAAACTGAATGTAGGCACATCTGGTTAATATACTACCCCTGTGGAAAAAAAGGGGAATAGTATTAGTTATGCTAGACCCTCTAAATTATTATCAGTAACCGTGTTACTCTGTTTTTGGAATCATCTACCAATAAGTACGCCCAAGTCAAACTACTAGGGTTCAGGAGGGCATTTTGTGACCTAATGCCTAAAAGACGTCTACCACATAGGGACATGTTATACTAAGTGAGGGTAATTCTGTATATTAATGTATCCCAGGATTGTACAATCCGAAACCTGGAAATATAGAACAAACAAAGCCTTATACCAAACTGCAGTTATTAAATTTATATCTAAACATTTTAGATAACGGCCCAACTAAACATAAATAAGGTCTGATGCCGTACAACAGTTATCTACTACTGACCTAAAAAGTCTGGGTAAAGGCACATACATTTCCCATAAACATTGTTAAGATATATTATGCTAAACAGTATAAAATGATAAGCTTTACAAAGTTACTTATGCTTGTGGACTCATCCTCCTATGAGTCCACCAGTTGCTGATTGCTGGGTCTCAGGTGGTCTTAAAGTTTGTGTCTTTTTCTGGAGAGCGATGAATAATTGGATTCTGGTTAAAAGCTGTGAGTCTCAGTCCTCGGTGGGGAACTGTGATGCCCTGGTTTCCAGATCAGGTCAGAAGGTTGGAGCGGTCGTGATTGCGGCATTTGGTGAGAAGGTACAGGTTGGGGGTCAATTTCCCAGTCCTTGAGGAGGGCCAAGCCCTCTAGGGGTTGAAGCTGTGTAGGTGCGCCTTCTTTGGTCTTTGGTGATAATCAGCTTGGTAGGATAGCCCCATCTGTACCTGATATTCTGTTTTCTCAGTGTTTGGGTAATGGCACAGAACTTTCTCTTTTTCTGAAGAGTTTAGGAGGAAACATCTGGGAAAATGGTGATTGACTGGTATTTATCAGGAAGAGAGGATTGTTTTTTTGTTGTTGTTTTTTTGTATTACAAAAAATGCTTTTATTTAAAATTGAAATGCACCCACATGCAATTTTACCTTTCTATTTTTTTTTATTTTTATTTTTTTTATTTTATTACACCCAATATTACAAAAACACAGGTAACATATAAGACAAATAAAAGAAAAGGAAAAAATATTCACCCTTTTTCTTATCCAGAGACACAGCCCTGCAGAAGTAAATTATACATAGAAACAAACCTAATACATCTTCTACTTCCATCATTTTAACATACTTCAGTACAGAATTGAATTTAATCTCTTAATTTATACCCCACTACTATACACCAATGATTTATATGACAGAATAATAGGCAGGACAGAAAAGAGAAAAAAAAAAAAGAAAAAAAACACACACCCCCTCTCCCTCCCAACAGCGTCTCTCTCCCAAACCCCTCACCCCAACAACCGCACTCTGGGTACACCTAAATCCTTACCGTCTTGCCCTGCTCCACTGTTGCGGCAGGATGTTTTTCAATATAAGTAGAGTGAACTCGGGGGAATTTTGTATTGGTGAGATAAATTGAACTTGTGCCGTTAATGGCCATTCCCTAATTATATTTAGCCATTTAGAAAAAAAGGCTGTCAGTCTACCGTCAGTACATATCTTAATATTTAATAACTCCATTGTCATCTGTGTCTTCATATTATTTATAAATTCTTTTAAGCTTGGGGGTCTAATAGATTTCCAATTTTTAAATATAATGTTACGTGCTACCAGGATAGCCAAGTTTATAAGTAGTTTGTCCTCTTTTAATGCAACCTTGTCACAGAGCAAAAAAATATTGACTGCTGTAAGAGATACTCTGACCTGTAAAAACTTATTAAGCCAAAAATTGATTTTTCCCCAGAATTGTCGGATCTTTGGGCAATGCCACAGACAGTGTAAAATATCCGCTTTTTCAGCTCTGCATTTATAACATTTACACCTTAATTCTATCTTTGCCCATTTGTTTATTGTGTCAGGAGTTAAGTAATAATTATTCAATAGTTTACATTGTGATTCCCTCCAGCTACAAACTGTCGTAGCAGCTTCCAGATTGGAGAGATATTTTTTAACATCATATATCTGTATCTGGGGAAAAAATGTATTTAAATAGATTTTAATATTCTCAAGTTGTTTTGTCCCTGATTTGGCCAGTAACAGATTATACCAAACTGAGTTAGATCTCTTTCCAGCTTTATACAAATTAAGTCCTATTTCTATTTCCTGCCAACCCCAATCTGTATCAGCTGATTGGCATAGTTGGTGGAAGTAGCTCCTGCTCTGGAGGTATGCATAAAAATTTTTTGACGGTAGCTGATATTTTTGTGCCAATTCTGCAAAAGCTTGTATAGATACTGAACCCTCTTGCTTGAGTTGAGACCAGTTTATTAGTCCTTTATCTCTCCAAACTTTAAATGTTGGGTCATATATGCCCGGACTAAAATCAGGTATGCCCACTATAGGGCAATAATTGGAAATATGAAATTGTTTATTCAAGGTGGCACAGTATTTCTGCCAGGCTATTATGATATTCTTAATAGTTATTAGTTCACTAACATTACTAGGAATTACTTTTTTATCCATATGTAGGACTGCCTTAAGATCAAATGGCGTTATTAGTTCTGACTCCAGCTTGTAATACGTAACATAATCTCCCTCCACTAGCCAGTCTACAGCAAATTTAACCATTGCCACCAAGTTATACTCCTTGAGGCATGGAAGTGCAAGGCCGCCTTCTTGCCTACGTTGTACCAATCTATTTATTGCCAAACGGGGTTTGGCATTATTCCATAAAAATTGTGCTATTGATTTATTATACTTTTGAAGATCTGCCTTTACTATAAGTAGTGGTAGGTTCTGTAGTAGAAACAGGATTTTAGGGAAAACAATTGTTTTAATTACCATTATCTTTGCCGATAATGATAGATTATATCTACTCCATTTTGCTAGTTCCTGTGGCAATCTCTCAAAAACATTTTCATAATTTATTTTATACCAATCCTTTGGGTTTTTACTAATATACAATCCTAAGTACTTTAACTGTTCTACCTCTTGGAATCCATGTTCAGAGAAACTTTTGTTGTTTTTTTGTATCCAGAGTAGTTCTGATTTTTTCATATTCATTTTGTAACCAGAAAATTTACTATAAACACCTATTATATTTAAACATTTCGGTATACTTTCTACAGTATTATATAAAAACAAAATTATATCATCGGCGTATAATGACATTTTTAAGTTATGTTTACCAATTCTAGCCCCTGTTAATTCCTGTCTTAACAGGATTGCCAGTGGCTCAAGTGAAATATTAAATAAAAGTGGTGACAATGGGCAGCCTTGCCTCGTCCCCTTCTGTAACGTTATATAATGGGATAGTTCCGAGTTCACTAAAAGTTGCGACCTGGGTTTGTTGTACATTAATTTAGTTAAATTAAGTAGGTTTCCTTGTAGGCCGAATTTATCTAAGGCTGTGAATAGGTGATCCCATGTAATAGCGTCAAAAGCTTTTTCTGCGTCTATTGCGAGGAGCGCCAAGTCTCCTTCACGTTGTTTCCTATGTCCAAGATTTTTATTATAATAATAGTCTAATGTTGCCAATATGCGCCTAATATTTCTTACTACATTTCTGCCAGGCATAAATCCTGCCTGATCCTGATGCATGACCTCACCAAGGGCTTTTTTAAGTCTCTCTGCAATTATTGCCATCAGCAACTTGTAATCTACATTTAACAGAGAGATTGGTCTATATGACCCTAGATCTTCTCGGCTTTTACCTTTCTTATAAATAAGTGTAATAATCGAGTCAGTGAAATAGTTTGACTGTTTATTATTATTAACATAGTACTTATTGAATAGTTTCTCTAATGTATCTATTATATTTGATCTGATACTTTTATAAAATTCAGCCGGTAGCCGATTTCACTTTCCAATATTCTTTTGTTGATTTTATTAAGTGATTCACTTGAGATTTTAGGTACTTTCATTTTTTGCCAGAATTCTTTTTTTGCACTTTCATCGACTACTTAACTAGCATAGAGTTTTTGATAATATCTAAAAAATGCATGTCTAACTTCAGATGCCTGGGTGTGGTGTTTATCTCCTTCCCTTATATTAGAAATTATATTCCTATTTTTTTTAAACTTTACCCAATTTTGCCAGATACCCGGCAGAAATACTGTGTGGGCCTTGAAACAGGGACTTATTTTTCAATTCTTCCAATGCCCAGTTCTGTTTTAGAAAGATTTCTCTTTCAACCTTTGCCTTCTTATATTTATCCCATGTAGCTGTCTGAGGATTACTTAGATAGAGGTTATATGCATTCTTTAATTGGTTTGCTAACTGTAGCTCACGGGCCTTAATCTTTTTTTTTAGCTTGGACATGTATGCTACAATCTCTCCTCGGAGTACAGCTTTCCCTGCTTCGCAAAGAATCTCTGGCTTTTCGGAGAATGTACTAATATCTTTTATAAAAAATTTCCAGGTATTGGCTAACCAGTTACAAAATCTACTATTATTACTCATATATCTTGGAAAGCAAACATTATTTTTATAGAATGTCTTTCTAAACTTTATTTTTAATCCTATAATAGCATGGTCTGATAAAAGGATCTCATTAATTGAGGATTCTACATCACACTTGAGTAGGGATTTATCCACCAAGAATCAATCTATCGGGGAGAAAATTTTAAATGCTCTCGATTCACAAGAATAGTTACGCTCGTCTGGATGTTGTATCCTCCATATATCTTGTACGTCTAGTACTTTGAAGAAGTTTCTCAATAATTTGGATTCTTGTCTGTATGCTTGCATATTTATCTATGTATATGTACCGTTAATTGCAAAAAAAGAAGAGAAATCTTGCAAAAAAAGGAAAAGACTGCTTTCCTCTAAGTAGATATATTAACAAAATCCCACTGATATGAGTAATCCATTTATTTGGATAAGGTTATAACAGAAATCAACACTATGTGTCATAAGGTAGATGCGTCAGCAAATACCAGAAAATTTGTTTCTTTATAGATAAAATTTGTCTCTAAAGGTATCACTCACACTAAAAAAACTCTATTGGAGACAAAGTGTTAAGTCCAGCAGGACTCATACA
>CAJPDP010471780.1:0-10012 GCA_905336975.1 Bombina variegata variegata
GTAATACGAATTGGCCTGTTGACAAACGTTTCAGCTCGCACAAGAACTTTCCTCAGTGGAGGCCCAAATAGACATAAAGTGCAAAGCAACAAAAACATACTTATATACCCCCTAAAACTAATTAAACACACCTGTCTGTAGTTACCACTAGAGCATACAGAGCATACATGATGCGTCTCTAGGACATGCCCTTCATGGCCTGCACCTAGCGATGTCGTCATCACAACAAGCCATCGTTACCGGAGCAATATGTAAACAACATAGAACCATAGTAGTCTGTGCCGTTACGTCACCAAGCCACGCCCACATGGGCGTTCCCAACTCCGTAGCATACACCAGATCAGCCCATATTACCATGGACACAGCTCCATAAACAACAAACGATAGCCAGCATCGGTCTGAATGGTCTGGAGATAACAATTAAACTTAACAAGCTATTATCTACATATATTTAATAGTATACAAACAGGCTGCAAAAGATGTATGGCTTATGTACTCGTTCATAGTCTAATAACATTTTAAAGCACAAATTAATTATTACCATTAAATATATACTATACATTCTATGTGATCTGTTATAAAGAACTAGAACTGTTCTGGTAATTTATACATCAATACGAAATACGATACAATACAATACAAAATAATGCCAAAAACATCTAGATTAGCAGCATATCAAAAGATTTTGTCCCAGGAAGTAGGTAGAAACATATGCCTATACTAGCATAGAGGTACTGAGGACTCGGATACCCGTAACAGTTCAAAGTGTATTATAATCCAGAGTTAGTAAGGACATACTTCAGATATTGATTGAAGAAACCACTCACACTGGCCTAGTGTGGTGTAACACTTAACTAATGATAGCAGCATGCATAGTCAACACTACTATTTAGTCCCCTTGGGGACACAGTGTCCATAACAAAAATCCAGCGTGCTTCAAGCTTTAATAATGCTTTTGCTCTGTCTCCCCCACGTTTTAGGGGTGGCAAATAATCAATTATGCACGAAATGCCTCACAACAGGCTGGTCTGAATCTCCTTTCACAATAGCCTGGCGGATAGCCGACTTATGGCCGCAAGTCGTTCCCTGAACAAAGTTGTCGTCTTGCCAATATAGCAAAGAGAACATGGAGAAATCAGCATATAAATAACATATTCAGATGTACAGGTTAAACTGTGTCTAATGCTGAACACTTTATTGGTGTGTGGATGATGAAATTTGTTTCCTGTGACCATACTGTTGCACGTGACGCAATTGCCACATCGGAAACATCCAGGTTTACCCTTAGGTAGCCATGTTCCCTTCCAATAACAATTGGTGGGATCCGTGAGGACAAGTAGGTCTCTCAGATTTTTAGGCCTTTTATATACCATCCTTGGACTTGGAGTTATTTGGAATGGAAGTGTACTGTCGGACTGGATAATTGACCAGTTATCCTTAATCACTGACTCCACGTATTGTGAAACTGGAGTAAATGTAGTGATGTGGTTAAGATATTTGTCCAGTTCCTTGTTCCTCCTAATGATCGTGTCCACTTGTGACATCGACTTAGCTGTCTGGCATTGTTGATTAATGAGTTTTTTTGGATATCCTCTAGATAGAAATTTTTCAGACATATCATCTAATTGAGTTAGTTTACGGGTATCCTGGGTGTTATTACGCACAACCCGCAGGAACTGTGAAGAGCTTACCCCATTTTTTTTAAAGTTAGGATGATAACTGTTATAGTGTAAGATTGAATTTTTATCTGTTGTCTTGTTAAATAGTGTAGTTTGTAATTAACATTCTTCATTATTGACTGATTTAAAGATCTCTAGATCAAGAAATTGTATCTTAACCAGATCTGCTTAAATCTTAAATCTGATTGTAGATTCTAAAGTGCTAAGACCCTCAAACCAGGAGATAAGGACTTCTTTCGTACCCTTCCAAATCAGAAATACATCATCGATTTAGCGGCGATAGAATAGAATGGACTCATGTCTGGGAAAGAAAATATTACTTTCTTCGTATTTAGCCATATATATATTGGCATATGCCGGGGCCACATTCGACCCCATGGCAGTGACAAGGATTTAAAGGAAATATCCTTCTTCAAATTGAAATTCTTTTCCAGACATAGTTCAAGTAGATGGATTACAAACTCTATCAGTGGTCCGCTATATACATCGCTTTCGGTCAGTATACGCCTGACCATTTCAATTCCGTGTTGATGTGGGATAACTGTGTAGAAACTCACCACATCCATGGTGAGCAGTAAGTTAGTCTCCCTAATATCAGTTGAAGATTTCAACAGATTAATGAGCTCAAATGAATCTTTGAGGTACGACTTAGTGTTTTGTACCACAGAATGGAGGTGGAAGTCTAGATATTCAGCAATGGGTTGAAGTAAAGACCCTCGGGCAGATACAATTGGGTGCCCGGAAGGGTTCGTGAGGGACTTGTGTATCTTTGGTAATAGATATAGGATGGGACAAATTGGTTTGTCCACACTCAAAAATGTGTACACATCCTCATCTATAATGTTAGCCTGAAAAGCTAGACTTAACACCTCATCCACCTGTTTTTTAAAGATACACATCGGGTTAACGGGGAGTTTACGGTATGTTATCCCATCATTCAATTGCTTAAGGGCTTCATCTCTGTACTGTGCATAGTCTAACATTACTATTGCCTCGTCCTTGTCAGCGGGGCGGATAACAATAGAGGCATCCTTTGCCAAAGTTTGGATAGCCCACAGTTCACCCGCACTCAGGTTATTCCAAGCTTTACCAATCATTTTATGGGTGTTTGCTAGTCCAGAAGTACAGATGTGATGAAATGTTTTGATGTACGTATGGGTATTGGCAGGTTCAAAATTTATCGGCTATTTTAAAAGTTTTCTGAACATAAGGTGCATGATCGTTAAAGAAGTCACACACTTTTAATTGCCGGTGGGAACTGCCAAGATCCACAAATACATCAAAAAGGTCCACTTTGGGAGTAGGTACAAATGTTAAGTCCTTATTTAGTACAGACATCTTCTCAGTAGTTAGAGTTCTAGTGCTTAAATTATACACTATTGTTTTGTTTTTTGGGGGGCATTTTTTCTTTTTGTCCCCCCTCCTGCAGTGTCTCCTTCTGTGCCCAACGGTAAAGGGGGCTTCTGTGTAAATCTAGTGGTTAGTAGGTAGAGCTTATATTCAGCCTTTAAGTTTCAGAGTTTAACCTTGTAATGTAAGTTAGCTTTATATAACATCAGTGTTTGGTGTAGATGGTATGTTGCTACAAGTAGTGTTCAGATCATACACTGAAAGTATGAGGTGAGAGGACACTACTTTTAGCTTATTATTATAACTGTATTGCATTAAGAAATATAAGTGACAATATAGTATGAGAAAAAAAATCTTTCTTGTTGCCTTGAGGGTGTAGAGAGAGAATGTTGAACAAGGAAGAAATCCAATTCACTGCTAATACAGAAGGCGGCTAACAGATTCAGGGCACAGACAGAGCAACATGCAGCTCCGGAGAGTGACAGCTCTATGCGGTCTGAAGGCAAACAGGAAGTGAACACTGCTGAATGTACTGAGGAGAGAGTATCCGTTGCAGCTACTGAATCCTCTGTTTACTCAGTAGAGGTAGCAAGCCGATGGGAATGAACTGGAAGTGAGCAGCGAGAGCCGATACAGATGAACAGATGAAACACTGTTAGACGGAGTTGGTTCCGGATCTTAGAGGTAAACATAAAGTAGCATTTTTTTCAATAGGAAAAACACAGGAGCTGGAAGCAGATTCGCAGACTGACTTGTTAAGGCACAATTTAGAGTGAGCTCTAAAGGTACAGACTAAAGGTCATCATAAAGGTACAGACTAAATTGTGGCTAGTTTAAAGGTACAGGTTATGTCATTATACTTCGGAATGTTGGATAGAAGAAACCTTAGTCTGCAGGGCCTTTATCTGAAGCCCATTCTGTATCCCTATGAAACAGTGTTCAAAACCCAAGGGTCTTGAGCAGACTGAGCCCAAGCCTTCTGATAAAATAGTAATCTGCCCCCTAACAGAAGAAGATCCAGATCGGGTGCCGCACCTTCATGCTAACTTGGAAAAAGAGGGAGGGTTTTTCACCGTTTAAACTTGTTCCAAGAGGAAGTGGGTTACCAGACAGTAGAGTCATTCTTTTGCAAAGCAGAGGAGGTTTTTTGGTTCTTAGATTGACAAAAGAAATGAAAATGATTAGGAGCCTTGCCCTTTCCCTTTGATCTTTTATCTTGAGGGAGAAACGCTCCTTTACCTCAAGTTACCTCCAACTCTGTCGTAGACCAAATAAAATCTTTCTCTGAGAAGGAAGAGTCAAAAGTCTGGTCTTAGAAACCATGTCAGCTGACCACGATTTTAGCCATAAAGCCCTTCTAGTAACAACATAGTAAAGAGCGTGCCTATAAGAGATATAGAGCAATAAAACATTTACAAATATAAAATCATAATCCCAAATGAAAGAATATGAATAAAAGTTACCCATTTTAGTTATGATGAGGCTCCTAGAACAGAAGTATCTCCTTAAAACATAATACATGGAGTTTTGAGAATCTTAGTCTCCTCCTAGTGGCTAGGAGTTGAATTCCAGATGTAATGGACTTGAGGACTCTCGCCACCTTATGAAAGAAATATATGATCATTTAAGTAGCATAAACGTTTTAGCCAGCTTTAATTACCAGATTGTTATTTTTTGTTTAAAAATGAAAAGCAGAAAAGGAAGACTATTGAGAAAAAATAGCATAAGTCACTAAATCATAATAGTGAACCCTGTCTGACCCAAGAATTCATGTATAGCTGAACCATGATATTTTTTATTATTTTTTTAGGACGTCCAATTATCACATTTTGATAATAGAATAACACATAATTAATAATTGTACTAATTTTACTTTATGAATAGCTTACTTTATAGTAAAATCAAAATAACAAATTACATTTTTGTATACACAGATGAAAGTACTAATACGATAAACAATACAATTGAGCTACACTGTCAGTCTGATTGAGATAGCTTTCACTTCTATGTAAATGTAAAATAACACTAAAGAATAAAAAAATATTTTAAAAAAATTAGAAAAGATCAAATAATTTGTTTAAATAATATATTGCAAAATTCATATTTCTGCTTACCTCAGGATCACATGGTTCAGTGTAAAACTAAAAAAAAGTAAAGGGAAATAAGCCATACATTCTTATTAATTCCAAGTTTATTACTATAAAAAAATAAAGGTAATTACCATTAGGACTGCCATTCGTAGCTAAAAAAAAAAAACAGGGAAAAAACAAACAGTTTAGAATACACACGAAAGAAATTGAGAGTCAAATAAGACTGCTTTATGAAACACACAAGTCATATAAATATGGGTTTCTTTGTGTTGAATCACTGATTAGAGAAACCAGTGCCTTGTGCTTCAAACCAAATAAAAAAATGTTTTATAAAAAACATATACAGTATAGTGGGCTAAGCAGTATACTGAACTTATCATTAGAAATATTCCAGGGATAATCCTCTCCCATAATAGGTGTCCACCTCTTCCTCAAGCATTGAGAAATACAGTGACAGAATGATTTAAATGTGTCCCAGACAGCCTTTCAGAGGAGAGCAATATGAAAAATAGAGAGAGAGAGATTTCACAGCATTTTGGGTTTGGGTAAAAAGATCTAATAACTTTCTCAGGATGTTGTACTTCTTGAAAGTAGTTTATTATTATAAGATTTTACAAAAAAGGCAAGCATTCTTACAGCCCTAGACAAGACTACCAGTATACTTATTTGAAATGTATTAACGTCAAACTATGCTTAGAAGTACATAGATGATTATTTCACAGCAGCCATGTGTAGGCTGAAAGTCAAAACATCTCAGTAAAGAGCTACTTCCACTGAAGAAGCATGAGCAAAACTCTTAAAATATGAGAACCAGCCGTAAACTAATCCTTTATCTAAACAATTCTGGAGAAGGCCTCAGATTCTGCAAAACAAATAAGAAAGCCCAGTGGATACACAGATATTCATCTTTTTTAACCTTAGCAGAGTAACCTTTATTCTTTGGAACCAATTAATTACTAACTCATTGCTGTAAGTATTTAAAATCTGTGATGATGGAATGGATCTTGTAATTGAAGACTGGTATATTTGAGGATGAAACCAGAGATTCTGATCTAGCAGAAAACACATTTTAGGACACCAGTTGTTTGCTTTTCCCTATAATGGAAGCACTATTAAGGAAAATCCAAATTGTAAGGTTGTATTTCAAGGAAAACCCAAGTCTTCCTGAGTGTTTATATTAGTTTTCTCCTGGATGTGATGAGATCTATCCATGCCAATTCACAATTAATATTTTTTCTCCCACATTAATGGTCTGGTATTTCAAATGCCTGCCTTTAAATCCTGAAACCCTGGAACATGAATGACTGTGATTAATCGCAATTTGCTCACTTATCAGTAAACACAAATTGTTCCTACCTGACATATTGTGGTGTGTAATTTTTACATAATGTTGATTTCACAGTAATACAAATATCTCCTATTAGACAAGGAATTTACTTGTATATTGTTCAAATACTAGATAACTGCACAGACTGTTGAGTATAATCAGTTATTCTTGGATATAAATAACTTCAATACCTATTGGTGACATAGACAGATACACTTTTTATGATTGAATTATTATTTCTTTCTATAAACACACTTACAAGATGTCTTATAGAGTTGTGGAATAATTGATCAGAATGTATAAATGATACCCGCAGCAAAATGCTCTTCTTCAAAAACTTCCTACTTACTTCTTCACAGGCTTCCAGCAAACTGCCTCCACTAGCTTTTCTCCTTACTTTTATAAAGCAAAGCACAAGTAGAAGACATAAGAAGGACTGACTATGTTTTTTTGGCACTTTAAATCATGTGCACTTTAAAAAGGCGGCACATGAATGCTCCAATAAATAACAATATTGTTGTAAGCATAAGAAATTCAGAGTTGTGATGGCACTTGACAAATAAAATAATAATTCTTATTTATATTGAGCTGTTTCAAATCCGCATTTCTTAAATTTTTAAGTAACACCATTATCTCCTCATGAATACCGGTCTAATGAGCTATTAATTTGTCTTTTGAAAGGCTTAACATCTTACAGGGTAAAAAAAACAACGGATAAATGCAGTGCAGATTTATTTTGGAATGCCAAGTCAGAAAATATGATGGCATCTACTATACGAGTGATTTTAGATGCAGTGAAGAAGTTCTAGATTGAAAATTTGCAAATATTTAGACCCGCTGAGAGAAAGCTTTGAGATAACTACGAACCTCTGAGCATATGACGTAAAATGCTTAAAAAAATTGAAAACTTAAGATTCAGATTACATTTTAGCATTGGGAGTCAAATAATAAGCAATACAATTCAACACTTAGTTTAATAATTTTTAATTGCATGGAATGTATTCTGAAATGCTGGTAAAAAAAGCAGCTACCAGGGGCAAAGCCAAGCGCCAACCAAAGATGGCCGCATAACACGGAGCTCTGATGCCAGGAGAGATTAAACGCTCTTTCTAAAGCGCTACTCACCAGCATTTAGTAGCAACTGGACCACAGAAGTTCAAGCAGCAGCAGTGGTTCATCCATATCTCCCAGAAACCGGCGCCAAGCAGGCAATGAGGAGTGGCGCAGATGAGGCCTATGCACACTGCTGGAGACCGCATGGCGGCTAAAGGCATGGTCGGTGAGTTCACGGCCATCTGTATATGACTTCTGGCTAATATTGTCACCCAGACATACACAATCTCCACACTGCTGTCCTTTCACCATGTGGATACCCTATATATAAGGCTATGTAACCAGACCCTTTATTCTATAGATGACATGATTAAAGTGCACACATTTAATGAAGCAAGTTCCTTACACAGAGCAACTGTAGAAATTATATGTGGCTATTAAAGGGACATGAAACCCAGTTTTTTTCTTTCATGATTTAGAAAGAGCATGCCATTTTAAACAACTTTCTAATTTACTTCTATTATCTAATTTGCTTTAATCTCTTGATATACTTTGATGAAAAGCATATCTGGATATGCTAAGTAACTGCTGATTGGTTGCTGCCCATAGATGTCTTGCGTGATTGGCTCACCCATGTGCATTGCTATTTCTTCAACAAAGGATATCTAAAGAATGAAGCAAATTAGATAATAGGAGTAAATTGGAATCTTATTTAAAATTGTGTCCTCTACTTGAATCATGAAATAAATTTTTTGGGTTTGGTGTCCCTTTAACAAGCTACTCATACTAGCTCATACTAAATATGAACCAAGTTAAGCAAGGTTGGCTAAAAGTTGGATTAAGACAGTTGAAAAAATAAATAAATAAATATATATATATAATCAAATTGAAGAATAACATGTAGTTGTATTTTTTTAGAATTATATTAGTTGCTTAAATATTAAAGACGTAAGTGTAAAGTTGTAACACATCTTTCTTGGTTTAAAGTGTATTATCTTATCTTCTCTTCCAAGATTAATTAGAGCCAGTTATAAAGTAACTGATAAAGTAAAAATCATTTAGGTTATTGCCCCTATAAGAACCTAACTATAGAAGATCACAGGTGTAAATATTTATTAGCTACTCCTATCAAACATTAATTAGCCCACTTTTACATTACCAAATCAAATCAATACATTGCTATAAAAACTTGTTTATTTTTTAAAGCATATACCTAATTTAAATACATTTACTCAATTAAAAATGCATCCATTTTCATTTTTGGCTAGAAATAAATAAATAAATTATTTTTATATATATATATATATATATATATATATATATATCCTTGTAATTTGTGTGTTTGTAGTTAGTTTATATATAGACAAGTGTGGTATTTATTTCTTATTTCAGCCAACAGAAATGCATAAAATTTGCTCACTGTGAAGAAAATAATATCCAATATGCCCTTCATTTTAGATACCCGTTCTTAAATAGGCAAAAAAACCCCCATAAAAATGCATTATACTTTATAAATGTTTAAGACATTACAGATTTATTCTTCAGATGCTATTGGTATAAGACATAAATACATTATAGTGTAATTCTCTTCTTATTATATAGTGACATGAAGAAACGCATTATATCTTAGGAGTATTTAGTAGATATCATGTGACTCACAAACTCTTGACCTTCTAAACTTATAAATGTACTACTTGCCAGTAGTATATACCCTATGTTTTCTTTTTCTTTTTTGACTTTGAATTTAATACATAACTATGTGTAAATTACAGATTACCAATGTTTAATGTTTAACTGACTAATGAAAAAATTGGTTCCCTATAAAATGTTTAGATGTTGATGTGTGCATTATTCCTGCCTTGTAACTTAGTGTATGTAAGATCATTGGTAAATTCCCCATTGTATACTAACTGATGTAGCTTTCTGATACTGTTTACCTAGATTTTATCATTATTTTATCAACTATTTAATGCCTAGCCAGTAAACTTGAGACAGCTTTGTCATGAATGCAATATAGATAACAGATTAAATCCTTTTGTGTTTACCTGAAGACTAAGGGCGAGATTACCTATACAGCGCAGGCTTCAGCGCAACTGCTGAAACCCACGCCGCCCGCAATTTCACCTCGCACATTGGGGTATTATATTAACCCCGCCTGCAGTTCATAAAGTGCCGTAAGTCGGATAAACTAGCGATGTCCAGAAAAGCGCGTAAATACAAATTTCTGGAGTCGCCAGTGACTTACGGCACTTTAGAAACTGCCGGCGCCTAAGAAAATAAAAATAACATAAAATCTCCCGCAAAAGTCTTACCCGCCTCCCAAAAATAAACCCGACACGCCAAAACCCCTATATCCGCCATCAAACCCACATCGGAACTAATAATAAAAGTATTAAACCCTAAACCGACAACCCCCCACAACGCAATATGCCTAATTAAACTATTAACCCCTAATCCACCATTCACCCACATCACGATCTACCTAATAAAAGTACAGGTGGCCTTCGTTTTAC
>CAJPDP010471997.1:0-11187 GCA_905336975.1 Bombina variegata variegata
ATCTTGATTTGAAAAAGCAGTACTGTAAGCTTTAGAGTCAGACCATTTTTTGTTCAGCACATGGGTAGCACTTGCTGATTTGTGGCTAAATGTAGCAAACCAATCAGCAGCTCTACCAAGGTGCTGAACTAAAAAATGGGCCGGCTCATAACCTTTTATTACTGCTTTTACAAATCAAGATTAGAACAAAGAAAAAATGATAATAGGAGTAAATTAGAAAGTTGCTTAAAATTGCATGCTCTATCTGAATCATGAAAGAAAAAATGATGGGTTAGTATCCCTTTAACTCCTTAGCCAATGGTTTCCAGGAACAGCTGCTATCTTGAAAAAGCCCAGACTATGGGTGAAACGCGTAGAAGCTAAAGCTGTTATCTGCACACTTTATTTTTTATTCCACTAGGTACCTAATATCCCGCAGGTGATACACGCTAAGAGCGGTTGATCCTGGTTTTTTACATCATCATTTGATCACAATAAGAGTGTCTGCCGCATCCATCTCAGCAACTCTGCATAAACTGGAGCACCGTGATTCAAGTCGAAAGCGGATGCCATTATTCTGGAGGAAGAGGGGTGAGTGAGATCGCTCTATCGATCTCCAGAAGGCGAGTGTTATCCAATTTAAGTTCAGTCTCATAATTCATAGAGCACTGAAACAAAGGGTGCATTGAATTGTATGAACTGCTAAAGAGGTAATGTGTGAACTATCTGCTCCCATAACGGAGTATTTGTGTTATATATACAAAGAGGCCAGGAGTGTTCGATATATTGTTTATCCTGTTTATATTCCATCACTCTGCCACATTTGGCCATTTTAATCACCTGTTGAAGGATTGTTACAGTAGCAGCTGTTTGATTTTCAACTTTATCTGGAGACATTTACAGCTACTTTCACCCATTTGGGTTCAGATATTAAGGATACGCTATTTCAAGGACCAATTTGGGACTACAATTTATGTATATACATATAAACACTATTTTTTGATACGTATCTTTTTTTTTCTCTTTAAGGTGGTATATTGAATATATTTTTTGTTTTTTTCATCAATATATTTTTCTTTTTTCATTTTATGCATTGTGATAGTGTTGTATTTTTTCTAGCTGTGCAACTAGGCTGTTTTTAAATTAAGTCTGCTTTTAAGAGCAATATTCTAAGCTCTGCTACAAGGGAGACGTCCCTTTACTTTAAACGATAATTTTATTCATATACTTACAACCATTATTTTTATTTTCATTTTTACGTATTGATTGTGGCTTAATATCCTGACTAGGTGTTTATGAATACATGTGTTTGTTGCTTCTAGCTTTCTAGTGCCCTCCTTTTTTTCCAGATATGATTTCTAAATCTAGTCTCTTTCCCTCTCCTTTACCAGAAGGAGTTTGTTTAACTATCTCCATGGTTTCAGGGGCCAATGGTGCCTTCATATCGTAAGATAAGAACAAATGTAAGGGACAAAGTTCGTATTTTCGTTCCTTTAGTTCTGATAAAAGCCCAGCGTCAGAGGACTCCGCTAAGCCAGAACAAAAAGAGTTCTTGGAAGCCGGCTCAGTTCTGCAGAAGAACAAAGCAGAGCAAGAAGCCCGCTGAGACTAAGTCTGCATGAAGGGAGGCCCTTGGTCCTATTTTGGATTGTGTAGGGGGCAGACTGTCGCTCTTTTTTTTAGAGGCTTGGTTCAGGGACGTGCAGGTTCCTTGGGTCCTGGAGGTCATAGCTCAGAGTTACAAGATAGGTTTCAAATCTCATCTACCCAGGGGCAGATTCATCCTCTCAACATATCTTCAGGACTAGGAAAGAGGAAAGCCTTTCTGGAGTGTGTTAAAGATCTGTCCTCCTTTGGAGTCATTCTCCCAGTGCCTATCGCAGATAGAGGTTTGAGATACTATTCAATGTCCCCTAGTCAAGATGGAGACAATAAGGTCCATCCTTTCCTTCATTCAGGAAGGGCAGTTTATGACCACTATGATCTGAAGGAGACATTCCTTCACCGGCCAATCCACATGGAACATTTCCAGTTCCTCAGGTTTGCGTTCCTGGACCAGCACTTCTGTTTGGTCTAGCTACTGCTCCAATAATTTTTACGAATGTTCTAGGGGCTCTTCTAGCAGTCGCCAGAACCCGGGGTGTAGCAGTAAGTCCCTACTTGGACGATATTCTGGTACAAGCACCATTGTTTCGTCTGGCGGAAGTCCATGCGGAATCTTTCCTCTGTCTTTTTCGATACCATGAAGTGAAGATAAAAAGAGAATATTTCTAACAGACCAGAGATGTTGCAAGCTAGCTTCAACATGTCTTGCCCTCCAGACCTCCTTAAGGCCATCTGTGACTCAGTATATGGAGGTGATTGGTCTCATGGTGTCCAGCATGGGCATCATTCTCTTTGCCAGGTTCCACCTCAGGCCGTTGCAACTTTGTATGCTGAGGCAGTGGAGTGGAGATCATTTGGATCTGTCTCAACTGATTTCTCTGGACACCCGGTCGAGAGAATTGCTCTCTTGGTGGCTCTGTCCGGATCACCTGTCCTGAGGGACATCCTTTTTAAGACCATCCTGGGTGACTGTAACAACGGACGCAAGTCTGTCAGGATGGGGAGCTGTTTGGGACGCCAAGAAGGCACAGGGCCTGTGGATGCAGGAGGAGTGCTCCCTCCCATTCAACATTCTAGCCCTTCGGGCAATATTCAATGCTCTGAAGGCTTGGCCCCTACTCGGTTCATCCCAATTTATCTGATTCCAATCAGACAATTTTTCCTCTGTGGCTTACTTCAACCATCAGGGGGGATCAAGAAGCTCCCTAGCAATGAGGGAAGTATCTCGGATTCTGGAGTGGGCAGAGACCCACAACTGTTCTCTGTCAGTGATCAACATTCCGGGTTTGCGGAGATATGCAACAGGTGGGGAACGCCGGAGATAGATCTCATGGCGTTCCGTCTCCATATCAAGCTACCCAGATATGGGTCGAGGTCCAGGGATCCTCAGGCGGAGCTAATAGATGTATTAGTGGTACCTTGGAGGTTCAATCTAATTTCTTTTTTCCTGCCATTACCACTCCTTCCTTGAGTGGTGGCTCAAATCATACAGGAGCAGGTGTCCATGATACTGATTGCTCCATCGGGGCCGCAAAGGATATGGTTTGCGGATCTAGTGGGGATGTCATCATCTCCTCCTTGGAGGTTACCTTGTCGCAGGGATCTGCTGGATCAAGGCCCCTTTCTTCATCAAAATCTAGATTCTCTGAGGCTGACTGCGTGGGGATTGAACGCTTAGTCTTAGCCAAGAGAGGGTTTTCTGAGAGTGTTATTGATACTCTCATTCAAGCTCGTAAGCCGGTTACTCATCGCATCTGTGTGGAGGACCTACTTATTATGGTGTGAAGAGCGTGGTTTGTCCTGGCACAAAGTAAAGGTTGCCAGGATTCTTTTTTTTCTCCAGGAGGGACTGGAGAAGGGCCTCTCAGCTAGTTCCTTGAAGGGACAGATTTCGGCCCTGTCTGTTTATTTTAAAAACTTTATTTTAAGTCCTGATACATCATGACATGGAAGAAACATGTACAGAAATAGTATAGTCACAGATACAAAGTACAGTGGGTGCGACACACCTCGCAGGGCAGAAGAATATCGCCAAAAAGTAGGCCATCTCCACGCCAAGATGTAGAACTGGTTTTTATCTTTTTTAACTTTATAAACATAAAACAAAACATAATTACCATAACAAGAACTGTACCATTCTGGGCCCTCTGATCTGGGGGGGGGGGTCGAATACCTCGTGGCACAAACACTCGGATATTGATTGATGGATCATAGTCTGAACCGTATGTAGTCTAAGTATGTGAGGAGGGGGGGAGGGACTCTAGAAAAATTTGTTGTAATCTCCTGTATGGTAATTGAGATGTCCCTCGTCCCCTGCCACCTAACGTGTAGTGTTTGCATAACAGACTGCTCTAAATGGGCTAAAATCCGGTTATAGGTGTGAGTAATGGAATGAGACCCCTGTTTCGTGATTTGGCATAGTTTGTCAATGTTGTAGGTTGTGTTTCTCAGCATGTCAGTTGCAATGAGGGCCTGGACGTAGTGTCTGCATTGGACGTAGGCAAACATAGAGCCGGCAGGTATCTGGTAAGTATCTCATAAGTTATGGAAGAGAAGGATTTGAAATGTACAGGGATTAAGTAATTGCGCGATTGTGGTCAAACCTTGGGCCTTCCAGTGTTGAAAGGGTCGTGTGGTTTAGCCGGGGATACATTTTGGGTTGCCTTGTATGGGTAGATATCTGGTTACCATCTTATCTAGACCCCAGAATCTACATAGCTTATTCCAAGCTCTCAGGGGATACCAAAACAGTATGTTTTGGGAGACATGATGGGGGAGAGCAGATAGGTTGGCATGTGGGAGGTAGGCTAGGTTGGTATGTGGGAGGTAAGCTAGGTGTATCGGTGCAGCAATATCTAGTTCCACTGGAGGGCAGAAGTAATCAGAGCCAGTCAACCAACCTAGAACTATTTTGGCAAGTGTCGCCCAGTTGTACCATTTTATGTTAGGGAACTTGAGACCCCCCGCGGTTAGCGGCATAGACAATTTTGTCATGTTGATCCTATGTTTTTTTTGGTTCCACACAAATGAGGTGAAGGTGGACGAGAGAGTTTGTATATCTTTGTTATGAAGGAGAAGGGGGAGCATCTGCAAGGGGTATAAGATCTTGGGGAAGGCTATCCTTTTTAGCAAATGAATTCTCCCATGGAGGGAAAGAGGAAGTCCTCTACATCCCGAACGAGGTTCTGTATAGTGGCTATAGTTTTAGGTATATTAAGGTGGTAGATACTGTGGTAGGATCAATATGTAGGAGGAGACCCAAATATTTAAAAGAGCCGGACGTTATTTTAAGATTTGTATTAGAGAGGTTCGTGGCGCTTTTATTTTGGAGCCACGTCACCTCTGACTTATCCACATTTATTTTGTATCCAGTGAATCTGCCGAACCACGTCAAGATATCTAGTAGTTTTGGTACATTTAGTGCAGGCTCGCCAATATACAATAATAGGTCATCCGCAAACAGGGAGAGGTGTAGTGTTTGTGTGTGGATCTGAAGGCCAGCACAATGTTGGCATATGTAGCATGCTAGCGTCTCAATGGCCAGGTCGAACAGAAGGGGGGACAATGGGCAGCCCTGCCTTGTTCCTCTCTCTAGTCTAAAGGGGGAGGATAGGCCATTATTGATGATTAATGACACTGAAGGCATGGATTAGAGTTGTTGTATTACATCAAAGAAGTGGCCCGTTATACCAAATTTCAGCAGGGAGGTATACAGGTGATCCCACTCCACCCTGTCGAACGCCTTCTCAGCATCGACAGAAAGCAAGCATGCGTCCGCCAAGGGGAAATCGAATGGGCTGGTGCGAGCATGATGGTACTGCGAAATAACTGCAAGCGGTTTCCGCAAATTAACAACCGAGGATCGCTGCTTAACAAACCCATTCTGGTCTTGGTGCACTAATGATGTGAGGACCCCTGCTAGTCTATCAGCTAAGATTTTTGTAAACGGCTTGTAATCCCCGTTCAACAACGTGATTGGCCTGTAAGACGAGGGCAGAGTGGGGTCCCTATCTGACTTCGGTATGATGCAGATGCAAGCATCTGTGAATCTGGGGTCAGGCATTGACTGGCCTGAGAGATATTCAGAAAATAGTGTCGCTAGGGTGGGTGCTATTTCAGTGCTTAAAAGTTTGTAGTGCTCTGCAGGGAGACCATCAGGTCCCACTGCTTTGCCCAGTTTGGCACGCTTAATGGTGTTCACTACTTCCTGCTTGTGGATGGGGGCATTAAGGGAGGACCGCTGCTCCTGTGTTAATATAGGGATGGCTACATTGTTCCAGAAAAGTGCTTATCAGGTTCTGAGATATTTTGGTTAGCGTATAGCTTAGTGTAGAAGGACACAAATTCTTTCATGATTGTAGGAGTATCTGAACTCAAACCCCCTTCTGACACAATCGCTGGCATGTTAGATTTAGGTGCAATGGTTCTGACCATGTTCACCATCAGCTTACCAGCTTTGTTCCCATATCTGTAAAACCTGCCCTGACGATGTGCTGCGTGCGCATTGTCTACCATGTGTATATGGGTGTCTCTCTCCTGTTTAAGGTTATAGTAGTGTTGTCGAGTTTGAGGTGTGGGGTGGCTCAGATAGGTATTGTACCCCTCTGAAAGTTTCAGGAGTAATTGATTATTTATTTGTTTGGCCTGGGCTTTATGGTGTGTGATATAGAAATGACATAGAGTTAAATGGTGAGAATGGGTTAATTTTAAATTACACTATTTTCTGTATCCTCTGCAATCCTTGTAACAGGAAATTCACTATGTGCTTGCCAAATATATGTATATTTAGCTGTATTGTGTATTCATAAGAACTATGTATCTTATTTTCAGTATTTTTGACATTATCAGTGATTTATTCATGTGCATCATATACTCCTCTGTTAATTCTATTATTTGTGCATGATTGTTAATGTCTCAATATCTGGCGGCCTCCATGTTTTCTGAAGTCACAAATCTTGATATCTAGCACACTTATAATCCTGTAATTGTGGACAGGAATAATGGTACATTCAAGATGACCTTTTTGTACCATGTTATTTTCATTGGTTACCAAGATTTACGACTGTCAAGGGCCCAATATTGACAGATCTAATATTGTTTCTTTATCAGCAAATGCTGACCAGATGTTTCATTAAGTCACATATTATAGTAAATGTATAAAAGGCTATGTAATCTTTTATGTAATCAGAGCCTACTGGAATCAACAGTTAGCCACACATGAGTTGTGTAGACTCTCATTGCTGTCTGTAAAGCTGATGGTACCAGAATAAAGCTATACCTGAATTCAAGTATTCTGGTGTGAGTGTCTCTCTGCGCAAAGAAGAATAACATCTAAGCAGATTCTACAACAGTGTGCAGTGTATGCTGTGATCCTACCTCTCAGTACAGCTTTTGATGCATGCCAAAAGAGCATGCATCAACATGTTGGTGTTGTGCATTTTCCACAGTATAGTCAAGCCAGTAAGAAAGTAATTGTTGCCGAAAGTCTGCATTGTTATAGAGGTAAGAGGGGAATCTCCATGCTCTGCATGTATTATCTGCGGTGTTGGGATTGAGAAACAGGGAAATTGGTGTGTGATTTAAGATAGTGGCGGGATGTATTGTAGTAAGGGGTGTGAGGCCAGGAGACGTTAGGAAGTAGTAAATCCTTGACAAGGTATGATGTGTTTTGGACATGCATGTGAAATTTCTGTTTTCCGGATTGCATAGTCTCCAGAGGTCTACCAGTCCCAAGCCCTCCCTAAAACCTGAGGCCAATTTAGCTTCACTGCGTTGTCGCTGGGAGTTAGGACAATAAGCCTGAGAGAGCGAGAGTTCAGTGAATCTGTCAAGTGGTAACAATTGCTCCATAATAAAGTCACCACCAATAATGGCTGGGAATTTGTTTCGCTTCATGAGATGTGTTTGTAGGTTATGCCAGAATTGGGGGGGAGAGAGTGTTTGGTCCGTAGACGTTACAAAGTAGGTATGTCTTAGCGGCTATGTGAAGGTTTGTAATGATAAAGCGGCCCTTAGGATCTATATGAGTGTCTGTAAATGTAAACGGAAGCCCCTTCCGTACCAATATCGCCACTCCCCGTTTCCTACCCTCTGTTGATGTATTCAAGAGTTGCCCTACCCATCTAATTTTTAGTTTGTCATGTTTCTCTTGGGTCAAGTGAGTCTCCTGAAGGAGCACTATGTCAGCCTGTATTGAGTTTAAATAGTGCAGGATTTTGCTGCGCTTTGCAGGAGAGGTAATACCTCTAACGTTCCATGAGACTATGTTACCCTGCAGCTCCATAACATAGGGAAAAGTGGGTATCAATTGTTATAGAAGCAATTATTTTTTGAGACCTACGGGCCAGAAAATAAGTTGCTAGTGGAGGGGGGGTGGTGTTAGAGTGTCACTCAATAAGTGGTCTGAGGTGGAAAGTGTAGCTGTGATGTGTGTAATGAAAATAGGCTGTGTCGGGGTAAGGTACTCACAGATGGGAGAGAAGAAGAAAAGTGGACAAGCCAGAGCACAGAACTCCCAGGATTGAGGTTCTCCATGACGTAAATTCCCCCCGGAGCAAAGGTATGGCTTCTGCATATGATAAAAATATACAAGCATCAATATATCATACATATAGATTTGTAAAGACTGACTGTGCACACAGAGCATGGTAATAGTTATCAACAGGTACAGTAGTGTTTTTGGTTGCAGGGGGGGATTAGTGGCAGGTTTAAACCTGAGTGTGTTGAAGGGCAAGGACAAGCAGACCCCAGAGCCAAGGGTGGGGGAAGGGAGGAGCGCTGGCATTGAGTAGCTAGTCTGGTGGGCAATTGTATACGTGCGTAGGCTAAAAGCATTGTCTGGAACTGCAACTAATGAAAGAACAGTGGCAAGTCTCTGTATTATGTCTAGGGACAGAAAGGGTAAGACCTCAGAGGCAGTCAGCGACATATGTGCAGTCAGTATCTGAGTGTGAATTGGACTTAGAACAGTCACTAAATATTGAAATGTTTCTAACCCATGGGGGACCCTACTGTCTGGTCCAAAGTTGTCAGTCGCGGGCAGAAAAATATCTAAACAGACAAAGAACAAAAAAGTGTGACCTGTAAAAACCAGTGCAATAACAGTGGCTTTAAAAGCTAAGGCAACGGGTGGTGGCTGCAACTCGGTAAAAGGATAAGTTAAAGATAAACAATAACAAAGTGTAACCTGCAGTACAAAACAGTGCAATAACATTGAAAACAGTAACTCTCTCCCTCATCTCTCCGCTCCCCCAGCGAGGGAAGTCAGAGGAAACTGTGTATATGGGTGATACAGTTACCAGAGTAAGAGTCCAAATGTGGAGGAACCACAAGAGTAGTCTGCCAACCCAGGAGGTTGCCAGAAAGTTCTCTTGATGTAGGAGAGTCGTTGTAGCATTGGTCTTTCCATAATAAGGCAAAAGCAGCAATGAAACTGTCCATCTTTGATCAGCGGACGTCGCCCTGACCCTCTGCATCTAAGTTTGCAGTTCCTTGGGAGTGTGAAAGAATTTAGCTCCAGCTGGTGTCTCCAATCTTAACTTGGCAGGATACAGTAGAGAGGCCTGTCTCCCCTCCTTATACAAGAGCCTGGTCACCTCTGCGGAGATATCTTGGAAGATTAGAAGTTTTTTCCCTTCAAAAACCAGGTCCCCTGCATGGGCACGATATGCCCGTAACAGCGCAAGTTTCTCCTGGTAGTTAAGACACTTGAAGATTACTTGACGGGGTCGAGAGTTGGTTGTTTCCAGGCCACTATCTGGGCTTATACGGTGAGCCCGTTCTACATCCAAAGGCAGGTGATCCGGGTTCATCTTCAGCAGTTTAGGGAGTGTTAATGCAGTGAACTCCAGCAAGTCCTTGCCTTTGATTCGGGGACCCCTACCACTTGAAGATTATTTCTCCGGCTACGGTTTTCGAGATCTTCCAACTTTTCTTGTAGCACTTGATTCTGGCGTAGGAGCTGCCTTACTGAAGCGGTCGTTGACGCCTGCCTATCCTCTACATCGATATACGTTGTTCTGCTTGTGTGATTCTTATAGAGAACTGGCGAACCTCACTAGTGAGAGTATCCACACCCGCCTGTAGGGACTCCATTTTTGGCAGGAAAAAGGATTTGAGTTCTTGAAGCAAGGCAGATGAATCTGTAACAATAGTGTCTGGGGCCTTGGGGGAAGGCGGGGATTCTGCATGTACTTCAGCTGCAATCTTCTTCTTGTCTAAGTGTTTGTTTCTAGAAGCCATCTTTCCCGCCAATGAGTTAGAAATAGGTGAAAAATATTGATCTAGCCTCATGCAAAACTTTTTGTTAGGTGGCTTGCAATAAGAAAGTCCAGTTGCAAAGACTATGCAAGTCCACTAGATGGCAGTATAAGACTGTGTTATCACACCTGCAAGTTACTTTTCCAGCAGAATAGAGAAACATAGTTGGTATTTCAAAGATTCCCCCTTTCCTCTCTGTACTCTGTTAGAGCAATAAATTGTTGGATTCTTTTGAGGACAGCCCCATAGATGTATATGCATAAAAAAATTCTGTGCTTGAGAGAGGGGGGCAAAGAGCCAGACGGTATTTTGCGAGGAAATGAGATGTCCAATAAAAGACTCTACAAATGTGCAACTGTTTGCAGAGTAGATTAGATTCGTGGGAGTAGGGGTCCAGGCTCAGAACAGAAAAAACCCCATGCGATACCTCTGTAAGGGAGGCCCCTGTTGTCAATGTGCTAAGGAGCAGTGCGGAGCTATAGTAGTTCACAAAGCCATGTATACGGTGAGTGAGACACTTGTCAAGCAGGAGTTTCCCTATGTACTGCTTTTACCGGCCTCTGTACATGTCCCCTCAGTCTGAGCAGCTCCGTAGTCTGCAGGGATTCACCCGGTCTCTCTGAGTTCCTCACGGGTGCAGATGTGGTCCTACGCTTCTAGTGTCAAGGCAAAGAGGGCCCACTCCAATATGGCGCCCGCAAGCAGTGTGGCTTTGCGCAGCGTTGCACAGCAATATCTCCCAGGGGCAAGGGCGATCTTCGACTCTTCTCAGTGATTGGCCGGTTGAGGCTTGTGACGACAAAAAGCCCAACAAGGCAGTGTTAAATCTTGTTCTTAAAGTTTTGCAACTGGCTCCATTTGAGCCTATACATGAGGTTGACATTAAGTTGATGTCTTGGAAGGTTCTTTTTCTACTGGCTATTGCTTCTACGCGCAGAGTCTCTGAGATTGCTGCCTTGCAATGCGACCCTCCTTATTTGGTGTTTAATGCTGATAAGGCTGTTCTACGGAGTAAGTTAGGATTTCTTCCTCAGG
The DNA here is from genome assembly GCA_905336975.1 of Bombina variegata variegata. Classification (NCBI taxonomy): domain Eukaryota; kingdom Metazoa; phylum Chordata; class Amphibia; order Anura; family Bombinatoridae; genus Bombina; species Bombina variegata. Next base: position 10,879 of record CAJPDP010471997.1, read on the forward strand.
TTGTGTCAAATTGCAACATCAATCAAGAAATTGCGGTTCCTTCCTTATGTCTTAATTCTTCTTCATCGAAGGGACGTTTACTACATAATCTGGATGTGGTTCGTGCCTTGAAGTTCTATCTTAATTCTTCTTCATCGAAGGGACGTTTACTACATAATCTGGATGTGGTTCGTGCCTTGAAGTTCTATCTTCAGGCTACGAAGGAATTTATACAAACGTCTTCTCTGTTTGTTATCTATTATGGGAGACGTAGGGGTCAGAGGGTTTCTTCGACCTCCTTATTATTTTGGTTGAGGAGTATCATCCGCT
>CAJPDP010472059.1:0-11677 GCA_905336975.1 Bombina variegata variegata
GGGTCAAAGTTAGAAAAAGTGTGTTTTTTTTCCATTTTTCCTGATATTTTATAAAATTTTTTTATAGTAAATTATAAGATATGATGAAAATAATGGTATCTTTAGAAAATCCATTTAATGGCAAGAAAAACGGTATATAATATGTGTGGGTACAGTAAATGAGTGAGAGGAAAATTACAGCTAAACACAAACACCGCAAAATGTAAAAATAGCTCTGGTCCCAAACGGTAAGAAAATTTAAAAATGGTCTGGTCACTAAGGGGTTAAAATTGCATGCTCTATCTGAATCATGAAAGGAAATATTTGGGTTTAGTATCCCTTTAATGAGTATAAATGAACACAGAGATGGGAACTTTTCATTGGGTTAAAATAGGGAAATATGTATTATGGAAATATCTGTGTTTCCCAACACAAGAGGAATGTTTAAGATTTCACAGGGGCAATTTGCTATCTGTAGTAAACTGAACTGAAATGTAGTATTCAGACAAGAAACAATAAAGACTTTAAAGGGATATGAAATCCAATTTTGTTTTCTTTCATGGTTTAGAGAGTGCATTCAATTCTAAACAACTTTCCAATTTAGTTATATGATCTAATTTTTGTTTTCTTGATATCCTTTGTTAATGAGTAATCCTAGGCAGACCCAGACTGAGCATAGGGCATACTGGGCATTTACGAGGTGGGCTGGAGCCTTGACCTTAGTTCTGCCCAAATGGCAGCATTATTATTTGTGCATGATGCAGGGCCTGGCGTGCCCTGTCTCTCACTACCTTGCTGTGTCTGGGCAGGTCCTTCCCCATTCAGGTGACTGTCATTTTGAGTAACTGTGACTACACAGGCTGATGAGCAGTAAGCGTTTATTCTTTATTTAAATGTGAGCTTCAATAGTTTCTCATATTTATTACAATTTGCTGTTTTGCTTTTTATTACAACCAGTTTTGTGACAGAAGGATGTTACAACCTTTAAATGTTTTGTAAATCTAACTAGTACATTATACTTGTTAGTTTTGGGGTATGGAAAAGGGTAATAGGGCTCTTCTCCCTTAAACGACCAGGCCTATTTTTGGTAATAGTCCAGTCCTAATTCTAGGTGAGCTCAGGATCATGCATGTGTCTTCAACCATCTGGTAGCAGTGCTTTTGCAACAATGTTTACGGAAGTTTTATACATAGTTGCAAATGCTGATGCTAAGAATGCTAAAGACACATGCACACTTCTAAGCTCCTATCAGCCATACCTAGGTTTACACTTCAACAAAGTATATCAAGATAATAATAAAACAAATTTGAAAACTATATTACATTAATTTACATGCTAGCAAAAAATTAAAGGGACAGTCTACTCCCAGAATTTGTATTTGTTTAAAAAGAGAGAAAATCTCTGTATTAAACTTTCCCCAGTTTTGCATAACCAACACAGTTATATTAATATACTTTTTACCTCTGATTACCTTGTATCTAATCCTCTGCAGACTGCCTCCTTATCTCCGTTCTTTTGACAGTTACATTTTAGCCAATTAGTGCTGACTCATAAATAACTCCACGGGAGTGAGCACAATTTTATATATATTACACACATGGACTAGAGCTGTCTAGCTGTGAAAAATGCGGCCTTCGAGGGCATAGAAATTAGCATATGAGCCTGCCTAGGTTTAGCTTTCAACAAAGAATACCGAGGGAGCAAATCAAATTTGAGGATTCAAGTGAAATGGAAAGTTATTTAAAATTACATGCCCTATCTAAATCATGAAAGTTTAATTTTAACTGGACGGTCCCGTTAAATTTGACTTTACAAGGGGATACATATTTGCATTTTTTTTTATGTTTTCATGAAAATCATAGCAGTGTGATTACTTTGAAATGGGTCATTACATTAAAAATGAACAACCTATTTGTTAATTCATTTGTTCATCTTCAATTGTTTCCTTATTTTAAATCACTGATATTAAAGGGACACTAAACCCATTTTATTCTTTCATGATTCAGATATAGCAGCAATTTTAAGCAACTTTCTAATTTACCTCTTTTATTAATTTTTTTCTTTGTTCTCTTGCTTTCTAAAAAGCAGCACTGTAAAGCTTAGGAGCCGGACCATTTTTGGTTCAGCACCCTGGATAGCGCTTCCTTATTGGTGGCATTATTTAACCACCAATAAGCAAGCGTAACCCAGGTTATGAACCAAAAATGGTCCGGCTTCTAAGCTTTACATTCCTGCTTTTTAAATAATGATAGCAAGAGAACAAAGACAAATTAATAATAAGAGTAAATTAGAACGTTGCTTAAAATTGCTGCTCTATCTAAATCATTAACGAAAAAAATTGTGTTTAGTGTCCCTTTAAACTAAGTTTGCAGATGCTAGAATGTAAAGTCATTGATGTTTTTATAACATAGTTTTGTATCATTTCTAGGTAGGACAGGTTCTAACTGCACCAGGTGCCAGAAGAATTTGTCCCTGCAGACCTCAGTAAAAGTGCTGTATGCTTTTGTTGTGATCCTAATCATAGCAGTTATTATACTGGCATCATTAGGTAAGAACAATTCTTTTTACTTGATACAAATGTCATTCTGCGCATATATTAGTTTGTAAAGGTGCAGAGGTGTATTAGATGTTTTATTAGTATGATTTATGCTAATGCCGTGTGTTTCTTTTTATTCAATAAAGTTTTCCTTTACTAACATGAGGTCATTAAAAAGTTAACAGAAAAGCAATATGAAAACTCTTATATGAACTGAACACTGACTAATGTATCATATATTTTAGACCAACCTAAAATACAATTGAACAAGTTTCACATGAGAAATTAAATTAGACTTGATAGGCCTAAGGTTTCTATGTTACAATATAAAAATGCAGCTATATTTGTGACTAGATATCTGGTTTAACAAAATTAATGCTTAGAAAAAATATTATCTATCCTGTACATTTCTTCCTGCTAGTAAAAGAAAAAAAGTGAGTTGCATTAATGGGCAGTCCAAGTAAAAATAATAGTTTTAAATGTTTTAAAATAGGTAAAAAAAAAAGCAAGCGAAGGAGTTTGATAGTATTGCGTTAAAGGTAAAGTATTTTGTTAAAGGTAAAGTATTTTGTTAAAGGTAAAGTATTTTGTTAAAGGTAAAGTATTTTGTTAAAGGTAAAGTATTGCGTTAAAGGTAAAGTATTGCGTTAAAGGTACATGAAATCTAATCTTTTTCTTTAAGAAAAAGTTTTTCCAATTTACTTCTAATATTAAATTTCTTTTGTTCTCATGGTATTCTTTTTTTGAAGGGATAGCCAGGTAGATAGTGTACACATTTCTGGAGCACTGCATGGCAGAAAACACATTTGCCACCTAATGCTCTTGCAAATGTATAACAAGTATTCTTGCCAAACTGCTGTCATAAAGTGATCCACACACGTGCATGCTCCTGAGTTTACTTAACTGTTTTCCAACAAAGAATACCAAGAGAATTAAGTAAATTTAATAAAATAAGTAAATTGTAGTCTTATAAAAAAAAAAATTACACTTTGAATCATTCAAGAAAATGTTTCGGTTTTCTGTCCCTTTAACATTAAATTAATAATGGGATATAATGTCAATGCTGTGCTGTGAACAATATAGCTCTACAATAAAATTTGCATTATTAAGTATGTTTTTGAAAAAAAATGGTTTCATCACTCTGTTTTTTGCTTTTTGTTTAACCCTTTCCTGCCAGGACTTATTTATCTACAGTACATCGGTTCCGATTTAAACAAATAAGTAAAAAAATGAAATCACAAGATCGTTCATGCGATCATGTGATTTCAATGATGGGATAAGGTCGGGGGGGGGGGAGTGCTTATGACACTAGCAATGCCCTCCAGCCCGCAATCCCATTTACCAAGCCACTGTGGCTTCAAGACAGCCAAATGGCAAGGACGTTCCATGTCGTTCTAATAGCGCTAAAGCCCAGTGCAGTTAGGATGGCATGGAATGTCCTGACGGCAGGAAGGGATTCTTTGATGGATACACACCTTGCTTGCCTTCCAGTAAATTGTGTGCTCTATAGCATACACACCAGTATAGTTTCATTTTAAAGGGACATGAAACCCAAAAATGTTCTTTCATAAAATAGAGCGTATCATTTTAAACAACTTTCCAATTTATTTCTATTGTCAATTTTGCTTCAATCTCTTAGTATTATTTGTTACAGGAGCAGTAATGCACTACTGGGAACTAGCTGAACACACTAAGTGAGCAAATGACAAGAGGCATATATTTGCAGCCACCAATCAAAAGCTACCTCCCAGTAGTGCATTTCTGCTCATGAGCCTACCTATGTATGCTTTTCAACAAAGAATGCCAACAGAATAAAGCAAATTAGATGATAGAGGTGAATTGTAAAGCTGTTTAATATTGCATGCTTTGTCTGAATCATGAACGTTTAATTTTGATTTTACTGTCCCTTTAAATATTTAAATATTTAAATAAAAGGACACAGTAAAAAAATTGTATTGTTCAAAAAGTTTTTTTCTGCTAAAAAAATATTTTATAGGAAAAATACATTTTGTAATGAAATAATACAGAAGAATACATATTTAACCCCTTAGTGACCATTTTTCTTACCGTTATGGACCAGGGCTATTTTTACATTTCTGTGTTTAGCTGTAATTTTCCTCTTACCCATTTACTGTACCCACACATATTATATACCGTTTTTCTCAACATTAAATGGACTTCCTAAAGATACTATAATTTTCATCATATCTTTTTAATTTACTATAAAAATGTTTTTATAAAATATGAGTGAAAAATTGAAAAAAAAAAAAACACTTTTTCTAACTTTGACCCCCAAAATCTGTTACACATCTACAACCACCAGAACAACCATGCTAAATAGTTTCTAAATTGTGTCTTGAGAAATACCCAATGTTTACATGTTCTTTGCTTTTTTTGTAAGTTATAGGGCAATAAGTACAAGTAGCACTTTGCTATTTCCAAACCATTTTTTTTTCTTTTCAAAATAGACCGCTAGGCACTTTTCAGTGCCGTTTTTTTTTTTTTTTCTAACACCCCGCTCACTTTAACCCCTTATAGCTGCTTTGCTTTTTTTCAATAAGAAACAACATTACACTGTGATTTGGAGGCAATTAGGGCATATTGAGAAAATTAACCAGAGATCTGATCTCTGGGTAATTTCTGAGCGCTAAATGCTATTGCGAGCTTGAGGTAACAATAACCAGCCAGTTGTAATAGCTGGTTATTTATCACATGCCCATAAACAGACAAATTTGCCCATTTACAGACGAGCAATAAATTAGCACTTAGTAATCTAGCCCGTAGTGTCCTAACAGAAAAAACACAAAAGACAGACTGTTGTATGGCATTATACATTCAAAACAATGTTATCTGATTTGTATTGGCTGCAGTATTTATTTTTTTAAGTGCATCCCTGCTGCCTGCTAACTTCAATCTCCCCAGTGAAGTTTCCCTTTCTAGTAATCTCTAAATGTGTGCGTTTAGCAGTTTTGCTCACTGCTGAATGTAGAAGAAGGCGGCCCCTTGCGGCTTTTGGCTCTTTACAAAGCCAAAATTATATTCTTGTGAAAGTAACATACTTAGATCTGGATTTAGTGTGTTGCACTTTCAGAAGAATAATTTTGGGTCCGAAAATAGCCAAAAGCCTCAAAGGGACCACCTTTTTCCACATTCGTACGTGATCTTCATTACTTACAAAGTGGTTAAACACATAAGTAAAAGTCTGCTTGTTGCTTCTCACCAGGACACAGTTTATGAGCCAATCAAGAGCAGTTGTCACACAACATGCCAATTACTAACTGTGTTCTGCTATGGAGCTGCAAAATTAATGCTTCAATTAAATGTTTAAATAATTAAGTCATGCAATGATTTGCTTTCAAACATCCATTAAAAAATAAACAGATTTAAGTGTATAATCTAAATCACTTTATTGAAAATGCTTAGATATCAAGTAACCTGAGCAAGCACATTTTCTAGACCTTTTTTTTTGTATCGGAGCAGAAAAACAGCAACCGCACTATATGCTGAGCTGGAGTAGAAACCTGACCCTGCAAAAATGAGAAGTTTAAAAATCTATAACAATATCATTCTTATGACAAGTTGTAAGATAAACAGTAATATTGTTTTATTACATCAGTCAAGCATTTAACTAGTGTGTTCTTTCTGGCCGGTGCTTGTTCACTGCTAAATATTTCTTGTGTATCAAGTTTAGTATAACGTGTCATTATAATAAAAAATGTACATACTGTGGGCTTATAACCTTTCCTTGATCTGTTTCTTCTTCCAAACTACTCTAAATAACAAATTAAGTGGATTAGCTGAACTGAAATACAGAATCTCGTACTCTCTCTTCAAATAAATCAAGGCGCGGTTGCACAATGGATTTTCTTTTAGGGATTCGGACAAAGTAAAACAAATGGTCTTTATTTTGGAACGTACTGATGATTATTTGGCTCTTGACTTCTGGAAATCTGGGGAAGAGTTCAGCTTAAAAAAAGTAACTCAAAAAGCAGTCTTGAGTTGGCACCTTTTTATAGAAAAAAATATTAGTGGTGCTAATTAGCATACATTTGCATAAATCATTCTGGGAATAAAAAATTATAGGACTTTGTATTTCTAGATGTATTTATTTTTATTTATATTAAAATTTAATAACATGATTTTTCTGCAGTATTGCAATAAATTGGCATACTAGAGTGTAAAAAAAATGTGTGTGCATATTGTATAACACCTTGTTTGCAGCATTTCTTTTAATAGCCAAACTGCACTCACCACTTATTGGAGGAGCCAGCTGGAGTATACAAGGCTAGCCAAGGTCATTATGTTAGCAGAATTATTTAATTTTTTTTTATTTATTTTTTTAGAACAACTTTATTGAAAATAAAATAAAGAAGTACATATGGTAGGAGACGCAGCAAATCTGAGTTACATTTTCAATAGTTGTTACAAATTTTCCGTTTAATTACATATTTGAACCATCACAAATCATGATATCTTAAGGAAATTATAAATGGAAACTAAACAAGAAGGTAGATGAAAAAAAAAAGGAAAAAGGGGGGGGAAGGGGAGGAGAGAAAGGAACAGAAGGAGAGGCAAGTCCCGTCCTGCCCGCTATTCTCAGGGTATTTCTGTTATCTAGTGTTTTTCAGTGTTTTTCATTTGTCCTATTCGGTTTGTATGTATGTTTCCCAGGTCTGGGACATTTCTGCATAGGTCTCCATTTTTCCATTTTTCAAGTAACAGTATTCCTCTAGTTCTAGGAGGTCTGTTACTTTCTCCACCCACATATCCAAAGGAGGAACTCTGTTACTCCTCCAATTTTTGGCTATTAGTTGTTTTGCTCCATTTGTCATTATCATAAATAAACGTAAATAGGGTTTATATCTAATGTTTGGGGGTTTATTTAAAAGCCATATCGCTGGGTCTAGGGGGAACTCGGTACCCAATACAGTTTCTATTACCTTAATCACCTGTCTCCAAAAATTTTGGATGTCATTACACCACCACCACATGTGCGCATCATTACTATTTACATGTCCACATCTCCAACACCTGTTCGGTTGGGAGCGAAACAGTCGATGTAATTTCTTTGGGGTGAAATACCACCTATGTAATAGTTTGAAGTTAAGTTCTAAAATGGAAGAGGAGACTGAGTATCTCCTGGTGGCGTGTAGTATTGAATTACTCGTTTGAGGGAGTATTATAATACCCAGGTCTGTTTCCCATTTCTCTAAGTATGGAGGTATGTGTCCTGGGGGCTTCTGAGATAATAGTTTATAAATTGTAGACAGTGTGTGTCTAAGTGGTGGAGTTTGTACACATGAGGATTCAAAGTTTGTCAGCGGTCTTGTCATGTTATTGTGGTCCTTGTGTTTAAGTATGTAGTTTCTAGTTTGTCTATATGTGAACCAATTGGAAAAGTATTCGTGACCGTCTGCTATTAAGTCATCTTGTGTGCGTATTGATTCATTTGTAATCATGGTCCGTACTGTAATGTCTTTAATGTAGTTTACTGGTTCCATGGAGGTTACTGGGGGTCGTATTGTAAACTCTCCGTTTTCCAAAAGGGATGTCAGTGGTGATGGTATAGAGGAGATAAATAGTGATGTGTTAATAATTTTTTTCCATTCCTGGAATATCTCTCTCGTTACCGGATTACTGTCAGTTCTGAGGTGAAGTGTATTGGAATTATACCAACATAGTCTACCCAAGTGGGGTTTTTGGTGTATTAGGTGTTCTAGAGGGACCCAGCGTTTGTGGTGATAATGAATATTCCAATCCACCACCCTCTGTAAAAATATAGCCTGTCTATACATTTCGAGGTTTGGGACTCCCATTCCTCCCTGTGATCTAGGTGACTGCATTATATTTTGATTTATTCTTGGTGTTTTTTTGTTCCAGATATATTCTTTAAATGCTTTTTGTATGGAGGGCAAGTAGTTTTTGGGTAGTGGAATAGGTAGTGTTTGAAGATAATAGAGTATCCTTGGGAAGATGTTCATTTTAATAACCTCTATACGACCCAACCAGGAAATCTGTTTAGATCTCCATGAAGAAAGGTCGCTAATAATTGCACGTTTAAGTGGGATATAGTTCATTGTGAACATGTCGTCAAAGGATGACACTAGTTTGATGCCTAGGTATTTAAGTGTGAGAGGGCACCATGAGAAGGATGTAATTTGTTTAATGGCTTGTATGTCGGTTTTGCTCATGTTTATATTTAAAATTTCGGATTTGGACTTGTTGATGGAGAAATTAGAAAGTGTGTGAAATGTCTCAAATTCTTGGGTTAAGTGCGGGATTGACTCCTCTGGTTTTGTGATGGAAAAGAGCATGTCATCTGCAAAGAGAGAGACTTTGTATTGTTGTGGACTAATATCAATACCATGAATCTGCGGGTTATTCCTAATACTTGTAGCTAAGGTTTCTATCACACAGGTAAACAGGAGAGGTGATAGGGGGCATCCTTGACGTGTCCCATTCGATATAGTAAAAGTATTGGAAAGGGAGCCATTTATCAAAATACGGGCACTAGGTTGAGAGTAGAGTGAAAAGATACGCGCTGTTATTTGGGGGCCTAGACCCATTTGCAAGAGAGTGGCTTCTAAAAAGTCCCATGCAATGCGGTCGAAAGCTTTTTCGGCGTCGGTTGAAAGGAGCAAGGAGGCTATATTATGCTTGTTGACATAATGTATGAGGTGGAGAGCTCTTACCATATTATCTTTGGCTTCCCTACCCTGGCATGAAGCCGACTTGGTCCGGGTGTATAATATGGGGGAGAATTTTGTTTAATCTGTGCGACAGAATCTTCGCAAACATTTTGATGTCAGTATTCAATAATGAAATAGGGCGGTAATTCGCGGGGAGAGTGGGAGATTTGTTAGGTTTTGGAAGTAATATTATATGGGCCTCCAAAGCCCTGGCCGAAAACGTGCCGGAGGAGTCTATGGACTGAAAGTAATTTAAAATGTGTGGGGATAATATTTCTTGGAAAGTAGTATAATATTTGTGACTGAAACCATCCGGGCCAGGGGTTTTCCCATTAGGTAGGTCCTTAATCACTAAATCTACTTCCTCCAGCGTTATGGATTCATCTAAGCTCTCTTTCTGTTCAGGGGTGATGTTTGGGAGTTTCAAGTGTTCAAGGTACTTATTTATAAGGATTAAGCGCTTCTGGGGGTTTTTAGGTTGTTGGCCAGTATTGGTGTCAATATTGTATAGCTTTTGGAAGAATTTCTGGAATGTGCGCGCTATTCCTTGTGTGGAGTGTTGAGGATGACCCTGATTGTCAATGATATGTAAAATATAGTTTTTATGAGCTTTGTGTTTAAGGTATCTTGCCAGAAGTCGCCCAGATTTGTTGCATCCCTCATAGTGTTTTTGTTGGTTATGTAACGCTTTTCTTTTAAGTTCTTTAGATAAATGTGACGTGAGCTTTTGTTATGTTAGCAGAATTATAATTGTCTTGCAGTTACAATACCAGCCTACATCCGTGTTGGTAAAATATAAGCACTGCTTAAGTGAGGCATTCCAGAAATAGCGTAATCGAGGTGACCCCAGGCTAGCAATCACAGGGACAGAGTATCACTGTGATCCCATGCTTGCTAGGGAGGTGCCTCCATTTATGAGATACATGCTATGATGATGGTGTATCTCATGCTGTTGCTGGAAACCTGCATGTGAGACTATCCAGCTACAGTACAGTTATTATGTATGCAATCACTGTGACAGCCAGTATCTAGGGTTGCCACCTCGGCCATGTTTTCCTGGACACTTATGAGTTAAGCATGCTGCAGGGTAAGCAGAGCGGAACATGTATTGTGCCTCTGGACATCACATGAATAGTGCTGATGAACAGCATAATACAAGTTCCTCCCTGCACACCCTACAGCATGTGTAACTCTTAAGTGTCCAGGAAAACATGGCTGAGGTGGCAACCCTACCAGTCACAGTGATTGTATACTTAAAGTGGAGCCTAGATACTTGCATGCTGCAATGTATTCTGGTAGCAGGCCCACTGGACAATCACTGGATGCCTCAGGAGTAAGGCAATCCAGAGATACCCCCAAAAAAACTGCCCGATGGTCATGTGATATGTGACAGCCACACATGTCTTTTGTCATTGGCTCCCAGTACTGCATTGTGGCTCTGTAACTGACTTTAAACTCTGCAAAAGAAATTAAACACACATTTAAACACATGGTTATATGCAAGCAATAGTGCAATAATAAATGCTCTAACATATAAGAGCATTTTCATTGTGTATTGTTATAGCCATTTAATCCAGGTTAATCATCAAGCTTCTCATCACCTGCCTTAGTCTCAAGCACATAATTACCTTTACAGCAAATAACAACATAAGCAAATAAAGGTTAAATTATTACCCTTCAACCTCTCTATAGCAGGACAACACAATGCACCACTAGTGTAAAAAGCTAACTAGTGTCTAACAACTGTCTTAGGGCTGCTGGAATGGAGAGCAGTATATGTAGATATGTTGAGGATAGTTTTTTATGTTTTTACTTTTTCTAAAACACTACTGTAAGTTGCACAAGTAGGTGGCATTTTATGAGGTAAATATTCATTTTTTTATCTTTGCTGCTGCAGTGATTGCTGGCAGTAGATAAATAGACCCAGACATTATTGCCAAAGTAAATCTGGATTTTTTTTTTTGTATATTCTCTGAATTCCAGTCCCAGCACACGAAGAACCTGATGTCTTACAGCTAAGCAAAGCCTCAGTATACAAATGGGGGCAATTAAACATGTTCCTAATTGTGCAACTCTATTGAGATTCCTTACTTACCCATGAGATGCCTCCTACCCTTCCTGGTACTGTGTCTGACAACTCATGGCTTCCCCTTACCTGACACCTTTTTCTTGAAAAAACAGGGACGTAAGCTCAGGAGCATGCACGTGTCTGGCAACAGTTTTACAAGAATGTTAACTATTTGCAAGAGCACTAGATGGCACCACTATCTCTTCAACAAAAGATACCATGGGAACAAAGCATATATGATAAAAGAAATCGGAAACTTTTTCAAAATAGTATGCTCTGTTTCAATCACAAAATATTTTTTGGGGGGTTTCATATCCCTTTTAAAGGGATAGTCTAGTCAAAATTAAACTTTAATGAATCAGATAGAACTTTTGTTATTTGTATTCTATATAGCCTTTTGTAATA
>CAJPDP010472120.1:0-18387 GCA_905336975.1 Bombina variegata variegata
GGGCCATTGGTAGTTTATTCTAGATTAGGTTTTAGGCGGTTTAGGGGTTAATAGGTTTAGTTCGTGTCGGCGATGTGGGGGGGCGGTTTAGGGGTTAATAGGTTTAGTTTGTGTCGGCGATGTTTTGGAACAACAGTTTAGGGGTAAATAGGTTTAGTTTGTGTCAGCAATGTTTTGGAATGGCGGTTTAGGGGTTAATAGGTTTATTTAGTGATTTAGTTAGTGTCATTAGTGTCGGCGATATCGGGGAACTGTGGTTTAGGGGTTAATATGTTTAGGTAGTGTTGGCGATGTGGGGGTGTTTGGTTTAGGGGTTAATAGCTTTATTTAGTGGCGGCGATGTTTGGGAACGGCGGTTTAGGGGTTAATATGTTTATTTTGTTTCAGCGATGTTTCGGGATGGCGGTTTAGGAGTTAATAAGTTTAGTTAGTGTTGGCGACGTCGGGGAACGGTAGTTTAGGGGTTTTAAGCTTTATTATAGACTTAGAGTTAGTGTCGGGGAACTGCGGTTTAGGAACAATTAAAAATTCCGAATATGAATAATGAATCCAAAAATTCGGAAACAAATTTATTAATTTTCAGAATTTTTCTTAATTTTTTCGGGATGTGCCGATTCGGAAATTTGGATGCACATGTCTAGTGTGGATTGATCTTTAGTGTGTTAAATAACCTGCTACTATGGACTATCCTCTTCCTTAGTCCTTTACTTCTGCAAAGCGTGACCATCACCCAACACAATAGGTGGCAATCACCTCAGTCTGACAGTCATATAATGCAAAAATGGTACGCCTTTGTTTGTAATGTCTCATAGACAATTTAATTATTTTTTTTACTCATTGCTTTGATTATTGTGTTTAGACTACTTCACTCCTTAAAAAGCAGCAAGTTGCTTTAAGATAACAGACCCATTTATATATTACAATGGTTCTGCTCCAACAATTATTCTACACTGTGTGGAATTATGATCAACCCCATCTTTAAGTGGCTTTAATGACTCTAATTAATTGTTGTTGACAGTCAACACAGTCATTTTATTATTATAACCTAAACCACTCGTTTTTAATTATGTATTCATTTAACTGTTGTATATATCTATGTTAACACAATAATTGAATATTTCTCAACTATATTTTATTATATGAAAACAAGTGTAATTCAAAGCAAACACATTTTCTACTTACTGGGTACAACATATTGTTCTTAAAATTGCACAGGCTCATGTTTAAAGTATGATTAAATTATCACTATGGATATTTGAATTTCTTATTTTTTTTAAAAAAAGCTTATTAATGGAAATGAGTACCCATTATACTAAGCATTCAAGGAAAATTTATGTGTATTATCTGGAAAAAACATGTTTTACTTTGTGAGAAATGTTTCAAAATGAACTATCATGACTGGGAAAAGCTGTGGCAATTGTTTTATGCTAGGTATTTATTTTACTGAATCTTTTTTCTAGACCAAACACACTCAAAAATGAGAAACAGATTTTTTTACAATACAAACTAATAAAATATATAACAAACAATATTAATATTATATTCATCTAAATTGCACATTATTCACACATTTAGGACAAGATTAAAAGTGAGGTGCAAACGGTTTTGTACTAGCACAATCACCTTTTCGCAACCCATTTTCATTCCGCTGATATATCAAGTTGAGCAATCACCTTTTACGCTTCAATCCATATGGCGATCTCAGAGCTGTGGTTAACTGTTTTCCAAAACTAAAAAGTTGCACAAAACACTTCAAAAATGCATTACAAAGTACAATAACAATCAGAAATAAACTATTAACCTGTAAACCACATCCCCCAACATTGCAAACACTAAATAGAATGACTAACCCCTAAACCGCCATCTTCCCACATGGCAAACTATCTAAATAAACTATTAACCCATAAGCTGCCATCCCCCACATCGCAAACAATCTAAATAATGATTAACCCCTAAACTGCCATCCCCCCACAACGTAAAGTAATAAACATCTAAATCCCCTAAAGACCTAATCATACCTTTAAAAATAAAAAAACTAACATTACTAAAAATTAAAAAAACTAACATTACAAAAAATAAAAAGTCTAAGAATACAGAAAATAAAAAATAACAATATTACAAAAAATAACAAAAGTCTAAGATTACAGAAAATAGAAAAAGTAATTACTAAAAAAAAATAAAACTAAATTAACCCTATTCTAATACCCCCAAAAAACACCCCAAAATAAAAAGCCTTATTCTAAAAATAAATTACCAATAGCCCTTAAAAGGGCCTTTAGTAAGGCATTGCCCTAAAGCAATAAGCTCTTTTTTTTAAAAAGCCCACTAACCCCTGTAATATTACAAACCCCAGCCCTCTGGAAAAAAAAAACTGAAAAAATAATAATTATCCATTGCCCTAAAAAGGACATTTGGATGGGCATTGCCCTTTAAATAATATTTAGCTCTTTTGCTGCACAAAATAAACCTAAAAAAAACCTAATCTATGGAAAAAAACACACCCCAAAAATATTTAAAAAATCTAACACGAACCCACAAATTGGTACTCGCCGATGTTGATGGTTGTGGCGCTCCATCTTCATCCTGGCGGTGCTCCATCTTCATCCAGGCGGTGAATTGGTAATTTAGGTTTTTTAGTAAGTTTTTTATTTTGGGGGGTGGGGTTGTTGTAATGTTAGAGGGGTTAGTGGGATTTTTAAAAAAAAAAAGTTTATCGCTTTAGGGCAATGCCATATAAAAGGCCATTTTAAGGGATATTTGTAGTTGGGGGGGTTATTAGAATAGGATTACATTTCTTCTTTTTTTTTTATCATTACTTTTTTTATATTATGTAATCATGGAAATCATGGACTTTTTTAATTTTCTGTAATGTTAGATTTTTTTATTTGTAGTATTGTTAGTTTTGTTTTGTTTTTTAAAGGTAAGATTAGGTTTCTATTTAATTTTGCAGGTAAGTTTTTTTTTTTAAAAGGTAGTTAGGATTTTTTTTGTAAATTTAGGGGTATTTTAATTTGGGTTAAGTTATGGGGTGTTAGGTTAGGGGGTTTAGATGTTAGTTTATTACTTTGTGTTGCGGGGGGATAGCGGTTTAGGGGTTAATAGTTTATTTAGATCATTTGTGTTGTTTATTCAGATAGTTTGAGATGTGGGGGGATGGCAGTTTAAAGGGTTAATAGTTTATATAGATTGTTAGCGTTGTGGGGGTTGGCATCTTAGGGGTTAATATTTATTTAGATTGTTTGCATTGTGGGGGATGATGGTTTAGGGGTTATTAGGGACTTATGGTAAGGGTGTTAGTTTTTTTTCACTTTTTTTCTCCATGTATTTCTATGGGGTATTACATGCACTTGCACACGAAAACTCAATTTAGGATTTTTGCACTTTTCGGGTTGACGCTATCGTAAAATAAGGTTTTTTTAAAGTTGTAATACGAGTGCAACCCGACAAGCACAATAAACTTAATGCTAGCATAGTTTTCGCGATCGTGAAAAAAAAAGATTTACCACATCACTTGTAATCTAGCCCTTACTGTATACTGATAATGCCCCAGCTCCAATGGATTAAACAATATATCAATATATTTTTTTTCTTTAAAAAAAAAACTAATTGATTTCACAAGATCTAAATATATTTGTTAGTGTCACCACAACACAACACAAAATACTGTACTTTCACAACTGTCTTACTGAATCTAGATATTTGTATTTTAAAGGGACAGTATACTTTGATTTTTTTTATCCAATTGAGGGCTAGATTCTGAGGGGATTGGTAATACCACTCCTGCTCTCATGCTAACTCTGCTAGACTTCTGCTTTATGCGTGTGTCGGTAGCGCTTGTATTACAAGTTGAAAGTAAATATTTTTTGATCGATGCGCGCAAATAGCAAAAGTTAGAATATCACGACCACATTGACTTCAATAGAGAGAGAAAAGTAGAAAAAACAAACACCCATATTCACACACTAACCCAAATCTCCATAAGCCCCTACTAAAATAACCTCTAATGCGCCACATAGCCCACCACAAAGTACCCACTGCACTAATAACCCATAACACACCACATTGCCCACTGCAAAGTACCCACTACACTATTAACCTCTAACTTGACACACAGCTCACCACAAAGTGCCCGCTAAACTATTAACCCCTAAACCGCCATAACCTCCATTGAAAAGTAACCCACTACACTATTAACCTATAAATTACCACAACACCCATCTCAAAGTAACCCACTTATAGCTAAACCTCCTAACTTAACACCCCCTAAGTTACTCCAAAACAGACTTACCTTACCTGTAAAAAAAAACCTAACAGTACCTTTAAAAAAAAAAAACCTAACCTTACCTTAAAACTAACAAACCCTGGGGGCGGAGCCAGCTATACAGGAGACCGGTCGCATATCAGCAGAGCTCCTAAGGATAGACGAATATATTGTCCATTTACCGTCCCATTATTCACATTTAACCCTCAATTTTGCCCCAATCCTACCCCTCCTATCTGTCCCTATCCTCCTTCGGTCGGACGACTGAACCCGAAGAAAGGAACTTTGCTCGCACACTTGCTCCACCATACCGGAGCTTGCAGCTGGATACCGAATCCCCTCTCAGACTGTCTCCGGACGGAGCTACCACAGTGGGATTGTTAGCCCAGAGAGAGTTGGCTGAAACTCACGAGTGTGGGCTACTGGGAAGACATCCATCTCTTCACTTGCAACAGAACTTTTCTACGTGGCACGCAGCGCCATTTTCAGCAGCTCTCCCCCTCAGATAGGCTGCAACGTCCACACCGGCCTGCAGTAACTAAACCGGGTGTGTTGGATCCTCTTAAACACACACCATACAGAACGCTAAACCGGAATACTAGTGAGACTGACTGATAGGTAAGCACAATTATAAACTACCTATTCTTTATAATTGATAACTCCCTTTGAAAGTGCAGCTACACCGCACATCACACTCCCACATGTAGCAGCAAAGTGATCTACAGGGGGTTCTAACTATCAAAAGAAAAAATCCAACTAATAGCTTATAACAGATTGAAGTTGCGTGATATATAAAATAGTTTTAAGTTGAACTCTCTGATATACTTTGTCTGGGCCTGACAAATTACGCAAGGTCTGCAGTTTTATGGTGACATTGAATATATGCCTTAACAGTGCTGGGATTGCCACCTAAACTCATGTAAAATATTATACCACTTAGACCCCTTAAGTAATTGTTTACTTAGTTATTGTAGTGGATGACCCCAGTGCCCACATAATGGAATAAGCATTTCTACAGGCCGCAAGAACCCGCTCTGCGCTCAGTGTTTTTTCTACAATTCTGGGACAACCCTGCTAACCTAAAGGAATTAATTTTAATCTGGGGTACATCCCAGTGCAGTCTGGCGAGAACAAGATCCTATTTTTACTCAAACTTCACCCGGGTCAGTTATATCAAGTAGTGTAATGGAACAACATGTCGCAACCACACAGGAGAAAAAACAAGCCACAATTCCCACTCAAGAAGACAGTAATGGATCATTTCAGCCCTCCTCCCCCAGACCCTCATACGTTATCTGTTATCCCTTATTCTCCAGGGCCTGAGCCAACTGAACTCGTTTTATCTGCCCTAAAGGAGGTGCAATAAGGCTCCTCAGAAGCGGTAACTCCTACCTTTATTCTTGATTCACTGAAGACCATGCTGGATGATCACCATGCATCATTGGCTGCCAAACTCTCTGCATCTACAGCTGAACTTAAAAAAGAAATATCCTCCACTAATGAGAGCATTGATGTGCTCGAAAGAAAATACGAGGACCTAGCTACAGAACAGTCTAACAGTTTAACCTATACCCAGCATCTCTCAGAATACTTGGATTCTGTGGAAGACAAGATAGCTGATATTGAGGACAGGTCACGGTGCAATAACCTTAGGATCCGAGGTATGCCCAAGTCTGTATCCTCATCGGACCTCCAGTCCTATCTTAAAGAGCTTTTCCAGAACTTAGCTCCAGTTACTTCAGAATCAGAAAATCTACTAGACCGAGCTCACCGCTCACTTAGGCCTAAAGGTTTACCTGAGGGCCAGCCCCGCGATGTTATTGTGCGGCTGCATTACTTTACATATAAGGAACGAATACAAAGAGCACATTTCCAAAAACTTCCACTTCCTGAGAAATACCAAAATCTACAGATATTCCCGGACTTGTCCGCTAGGACCTTGCAACAGAGAAAAACTTTTTCTGATATCACAGTAACCCTAAGAAAGAAGAACATTAGATATCGTTGGGGTTACCCGATTAAACTCTTGATCTTCAAGGATAACCAGACACACGTAATCCAGAATGTCACTCAGGGACTCAAACTCCTCAAAACCTGGAAACTGACCAGCACCCATCCAAGTGACTTACAAAGTTCAAAACAACATCCCCATCAGCTCAATCCCACAGCCTCTGAATGGGCGGCTTCACCCCAAAGGAGACCCAGTTCTCCAGATGTCTAGGTTCTATCCCTATTGGGAATTTTTCCTGAGATCTCCTAGGCATTTATGCAGTGTCCAAATCCTCAAAATAGGAGGCTTACTCCCTTTGGAGGAGGACTCCTTGAGGGCTCTCGTTCTCCCTAGGCTGACCTATTAACGGAGTGTGATAAGTATATGTTAAATATAAAGCTACTGTTCTTTATTTAATATGTTTCGTCATTTATATTGATGCTACTATTTTTGTTTGTTTATCTTGTCTTTCACGTAACCCCCCTCAAAGCACAGGTATCAGTTTAATGTCAAGCCCTCCATGCCATTTATACACTCCTAGGTCACTAGGATCAATGGCTCTTAACACATTGTACCTATATTATTTATCCCCTTAAGCTGTCTATTTCCATGACACATTTGTAACACACTGAGGTTCCACCCATTTGAGGACTCATTTTATGTCTTGTAAGATTAGCCGGAGATAACCAACATTAGTTCTCTTCAGCAATACACCCCTGTATGCTTTAACCCCTAGAAGGTTAGTTTCCTCCCCTTAATTCTCCCTTATATTTCCCTTAGGAAAATGTTGTCAATAATCTGGCTGAATTGAACCAAATAGGTTTTTGATATATTCTCCTCTGTATATGGCAACGATACATGTGTGGTATTCCCCTAACCACTCATTTTCTTTTAAGCACTAGGTTATTGCTGTTTATTTACAACTTCATGTCATATGTATAGATGCTGTTGTTTCTGTTTATTTTATGTCTCACTCTTTGTTCCAAACCACAAAACTTCACAACATGCTTCATCAAACCCAGTTTGTGTATGACCCTTTTTTCAAAACACAGGCCTTAACTTAATTTTACGTCCTCCATACTAGCTATGAGCTTCTAGGCCACCATGGCCAGATGCCTTTGTCATTGTGTTTTCATATTCTCTATTCCCTTATGCAGTCTGATTATGTGATATAGTTGTTACATACTAGATCCCCATCTTTGTGAGGACTCATCTTAGGTTCAGCAAGACCAACCAAGGATAACCAATATTAGTTCTCTGTATGTCATACCCCCAGAGGAAAACATCCCCCTCCTAATTTTCCCCTTATTTATTCCGTGGTAAAATCTTGCTTCCAATGCAGATAAGTTAAAACTACTAAAATTTTTGGTAATTCCTCTTCTGATTATAACAACAGTGCATATGTGTTAATTCGATAATTTCTTATTTAACTCGCCCGATTACATGTATAGATGCTGTTTATCTCACTCTGTGTTTTGAACCGCAATGTTTTACATGCTTTGCCAATTCCTGTATATACGTAACCATCTATAAAAGATAGGTGTCAACTTTATTTTATGCCCTCTGTATTCTTTATGTAGGTCTAGACCACCATGATCAATGACCTCTAATACTATATACTCATACTCTAGATTCATTTATGCAGCCTAACCACTTGACGTGGTTGTTACGCACCGAAGCCCCACCTTTGTGAGGATTCACTTTATGTTTTGCAAGACAACCTAGGGATAACCAATGCTAGTTCCTTTAAGTATACCCCTCTATGCTATAGTCCATTGAGAGTAAGTCCCCCCTTCTATTTTCCCCCTTATATATCCCTTGGGAAAATTTTGTTAATAATTTGGTTAAAGGTACGCCCTCCTATGTTTACAGAAACTGAGCACACAGTGTGTGCTAATCCTCTAGTTACACATTTTCTGTGCAGCTTAGTAGCATACTAAATATTTTCACAACTTGACAGATACCTTGAGCACTGTTGTACAATATAGTTATTTATATGACTGAATTAGAACAATTAAAGTTTTTTCTTTAGTACACGCTCTCCTATGTATAAAAACTGTACATAAGATGTTATGTTTCCTCAACTGATGGATTTCTTTTGTTCCAATTAGAATGTTTAATCTTATGTTGGGTACCACTTTTATGATACATTAGAAAGCCACTTACACCCATCCCACAAAGTCCATAACCCCTCTACTTTTTATAGACACTCCTTTTTGCAGATTACGCCTCTTCCGTAGACCTTTCTTGCCCCACCCCTCCTGGACACTGTAGTGATGCCCTCCCAGATCCCCAAGTTGAGACCCCGACCCTTTTAGAATTGAACACAATACCTCTCTCTGAAAGAATACTGAACAATCCTTCCAAATTGGCCTTAGGCCGCACCACAAAACTAACCTGAGCGGGTGACAAATTGCGGCCACCCATCTCTTTTTTTCTCTTACCTTAATCCCTCTTCCCTTCTCCCTCCACCACGCATTTGCGACCGGCCTTCTCCTATACTACTAACACTTGGCGCTTTGCATCCTCACTTAATACTTCTTAGCCCACCTCCTCCCCCCCTTAAATAAGGTGCCCCTCTTTAAGAGAGGACTACCAAAGCGGTTTGTCTCTTCGATACCGCACTTTTTTTTTATCCTCCCTTAACAACAATCCTCTTAGTTTGCTGGGGGTCGGATACCCCTCCCCCTTTTTTTTTTCTCTCTCAGTTCCCTCTCCTCTCTCGGCTCCTGACTTACTGAACTTTGTATTCTCTAATGACATGGCTTTGACGTGCACGTCTCACAATGTCAGGGGCCTCAACACTCCCAATAAGCGTAGCAGACTCCTGCAATACCTTAAATACGCTAAATCCCAGATAGCGTTCCTCCAGGAGACCCACTGGATAGATGGCTCTCCTATCCCCCTCAAGTCCAAACAGTACCCAATGGTCGAAACGGCATCCTTTTCGAGTAGGTCCAGAGGGGTTGCTATTTTAATCCACAAAAGCATATTGTATGAAAAACTGGATATCCATACTGACCCACAGGGACGCTTTCTCGTGCTGAATTGCAAATTGGAAGGAGTACCATATACCCTTGCATCTTATTATGGCCCTAATACAGGCCAAGTTAAGTCTCTTAGAAAGTTCTTGTGCTTTTTAAGTGACCACAAATCAGGTACTCTACTACTGGCAAGAGACTTCAATATGCTTTCAGATACTGTTTTAGATAGACGGTCCTCAAAATGCAGGGCATACGACCCCTCCTTGATCATGACTTCTAGGCAGTTCAACACTCTGTTAGCACAATACAGTCTGTTTGACATTTGGCGCTCCTTGAACCCCACTTCTAGGGATTACTCGTACTATTCTATGGTTGATAACTCCTACTCACGTATTGATTTTATGTTCTGTGAACCGCTCCTGTTAGATTCCATACGAACGGCACAAATGCCGAGTTGCACCTGGTCGGACCACTCTCCTGTACAAGTGACAATGGGCTCCCCCATTTCCTCAGCCCCTAGGCCCCCATGGAGGCTGCCTGAGTCTCTTTTTGCTGATTTAAATAATGTTACTATGATACGAGAGGAAATTAAACAATTCCTCGTTATCAATTATAATAATTTGGTAAATGACTATTGCCTTTGGGGCTCACTTAAAGCCTACATTCAAGGCATATTTATTAAACTCCAATCCAAGCATAGGAAAACCCAGGGAGAGACCCTAGCGCAACTCCATATCCAACTTCGCAACCTTGTCTCCCAACATAAGTCTACATTTGACCCTGGTATATTGGCTCGAATGGAGTCTATCCAGTCTCAAATTGCTAATTTAGAGAACGTTAGAATGCAGTGGCAATTGCAGAAAGTCAAGCAAATGTACTACTCTAAAGGGAACAAGGCTGACCGCCTCTTAGCCAATAAATTGAGACAAAGAGCAGCAGACGCTCGCGTACCCTACATTAAGACCCCTGATGGAGTGGTCAGACTCCCAGCTGACATTGGTAAAGCATTTGCTAAATATTATCATGACTTATACAACTTGGAAAGCTCCCAAGACTCCCCTGCCCCTTCCTCCTCAACAATCAAAACATTTTTTGATCCGCTCTCCCTCCCGACCCTGACTGACGACCAAAAAGACTTCCTAGATGCACCTATTAACTCACAAGAAATTGCCCAAGCTAATAAATCTTTAAAGTCCCATAAGGCTCCAGGACCAGATGGCTATACAGCCATTTTCTATAAACAATTTGGCTCCCTAGTCACTCCCTTACTCACCAGAGTGTTTTCTCTTGCCAGACAGTCTGGAGATCTCCCCCCTGAGTTCCTTGGGGCAACCATAGTGGCAATACCAAAACCCGGCAAGGACCCCAATACATGCGCAAATTTTAGGCCCATCTCTTTAATCAACGTGGACATGAAACTCTTCGCTAAGATTTTAGCTACCCGGCTAAACCATATTCTTCCTTTTCTGATAGACTGGGATAAGGTGGGATTTACTCCGGGTAGAGAAGGTTCCGATAATACCAGATGCATTCTAAATATCTTCTTTGAAGCCAAACGTGAAAAAATACCCTGTACTACCTTAGCCCTCGATGCCGAAAAGGCATTTGACAGGGTCAATTGGCTTTACTTATTTGAAGTCCTTAAAAAAATTTGGATTCCCTCCTCACTACTACACATCTGTCAAAGCTTTGTATGCTTCCCCATCAGCGACAGTCAGAGGTTTGGGGATTTTGTCCCCCTCCTTTCCAATTACTAACGGGACAAGGCAAGGGTGCCCTCTGTCCCCCCTGATATTTGCTTTAATTATGGAGCCCCTAGCCAAAGCAATTAGATCTAGCACAGCCATCAAGGGGGTAACAATTGCTGGAGTCCCTCAAAAAACTGTGCTGTTCACAGATGACCTTACCATCTTTCTGGGCGATCCTACCCATTCCCTCCCCACTCTTTCTGATCTCCTGCATACCTTTGGAGCAATTAGCTATTACAAGCTAAATGTAAATAAGACGGACGCCTTTGTGATTAACATTCCTCACACAGAATATGCCAACCTTAAAAGACGGTATTCGTTTAACTGGTCACAACAGAGAATTAAGCACTTGGGAGTATTCCTCTCCTGGAAAATCTCTACCATGGTCGAATCTAACTTGTATCCTCTTCTCCACTCTTTCAAAAAATGTGCGGAGCACTGGAATGTCCCAAGTATATCCTGGTTAGGCAGAGTGGCAGCTTTTAAAATGACTCTTTTACCCAAGCTGACATATCTTTTCCGAACTCTACCAGTACCCATGCCTAAATCTCTCATTGGAAAGTTCCAATTGCTCTGCAATAAATTTAGCTGGAAATTCAAACACCCACGAGTAGCTGCAAAAATGTTACAATTACCATTGCTAAGTGGAGGCGCTAGCGCCCCCAACTTGGCGTGCTATCATGAAGCATCCAGATTGGCCCATATTCTTCCATGGAACACAGATACCTCGGATTGTAAGTTATGGAGGCTAGAACAGGCGACTCTCCCTGACTCACTCACTCTCTCAGACTTGCTTTGGATTCCTAAACATACCCGAACTTCTTTTAACATCCAAAACTTTATAATCCTCTCAGCATTACGTTACTGGGATAAAATCCGATCTCTCTCCCAAATTGCCCCCCACCCCTCACTGATTCATTCATTGTCGGACCTCCTCCGAGCTCTTAGAGACTCACATCCTTTGCTGTGGCACTCGCACAGCATTAGTACTATAAATGACCTCTTCCCAGGTGGACGGTTAATGTCGCCTGCCAATTTCTGCTCCACCTACCAGCCTTCCCAGCTACTGCAATTTGAGTTTTGGAGACTGAGAAGCCTCCTTCAGTCGTGGGGATTTACAGTTATCCCCCTACGTGCCCTCACTAGTTGGGAGCAGCGATGGATCACGGCCTGGAGAATTCCTAGGCCACTATCAATCTCTTACCGAGACCTGCTTAATCCTCCAATTTTCTACAAATCGCCCTATTTTATATCATGGGAAAGAGCCCTGCATTTTCATGCTACCCAGGAAGAGTGGTCCAAGGCCACTCTAATTACAAAACAAGCTCTTCATTGCATCACCTTGTTGGAGCTATATCTTAAAGTATGTACCCAATGGCATCTGACTCCCCTGAGACTTTTCAAAATATCTCCTTTAAACTCTCAGTTATGCTGGAGAGGGTATGGTGAGGTGAGTTCGCCGTCCCATGTGGGGTAGGAATGCCCTATGCTACAACCCCTCTGGAGTATGCTCTCTCGTAAGTGCTTTGCCCTGGATCCCACTCTGTGGACTAAACCACAAACCATACTTTTTCATCTGTCCATTGGGTTCCTCCTCACCCCCAAGGGTTTGCTTAGCATCTACCTATTGATGGCAACCAAATTATATATCGCTCGACTATGGAAACAGTCCATACTCCCCACCTGGAATGATATTACCAAGACTATGGACTATTTGGAGTGTATGGAGAGCCCTATCTTTGCCGTTAATAATAAGATAAATTTACACTGTCAAACATGGGAAACCTGGAGACAAATCAGATAATCTCGGAAACTGGGAAGTTTTGGAACTCTGTTGAGCGTGCAGGATAACCCTATGTCCTCTTTACTAACCCTTCTTCCCCCCCCCCTTTTTTTTCTCTCTTTCTTTCTTCTCCTTTCTCTCCCCTCATTCCCCGACACTCAGCCATACACATGTGTCCTTCTCGCAGTCTTGTACTTATTAATGTATCCTGGTTCGAAGGATACTACTTCATTCTCTTGGTTATAATACACACCATGCTGTACAATGACTCTTAATATCTGTTCATGTATTTACCATATATTGCAATTGTTGTTGCTTTTGTTTATTATTGTTACTCCACTATATTGCCATTAATCTTGTAACTTTGGACTTTTATTGCTGTAATGTTGGCATGTTCTAATAAAGATTTGAAATAAAAAAAAAAAAAAACTAACAAACCCAACATTGCTTAAAAAAATAGAAACAAAAATTGAGTTATAGAAAATAATCAAATTAACAATAAAACAACTTCCCCGGTGTGTATGTGAAGAACCCAGCCTGCCTCGGGCACTCCACCATTTGAAAGACATTTATTTTCCCTCCTTGAAATTATCAATCCAATCTTCTGGATTTTGTCACTCTGGCCTTTCAGCTTCTTGAAGTAACCTTGAAGGAAAGTATCACAGATTGCAGCACAATCAAGCCAAGGCAATGAAATAAGTGTATTCACAGAGGATGAGTTTAACCAAATGCCTTTATTCAGAAACCAACTCGAACAAAATGTTTCATAAAATCTATCTTTACTTGACACTGTTAAAAAGTCGGTACAATAAAAAAGTTTTTTAACATAACAATGCTCAGCCGGTTTTGGCAAAATGCCTTTATCGAGAGCTATTAAAACAGCAAAAAGCTATGTACTTTCTTAGACATCTGTGTTTTTATACCGTTGTTTAACCCCTCCTACTCATTTCCAAATATGTTCAACACCTGTTCTTTGGAAATGAGTTTACATATTGAGCGGATTAACCCTTGTGTTTAAAATAAGGGAATTTCAACAATTACTACGAATATTGAGCCTAGAATGTAAAAAAAAAAAATATGTGTAAATTGATATAACTTTCCTTTATTTACTTTTCCCGTCTCTTAAACCCTTACATTCTTTGGTATTTTGAATACAATACTTAATAATTTTTTGTTTACCATCTATACCAATAATTTTTGTGAATTTGAAAAAATTAAACCAATAATTAATCATTAAAGGGACACTAAATCCAATTTTTTTCATTAATGATTCAGATAGAGCATGCAATTTTAAGCAACTTTCTAATTTACTCCTATTATAATTTTTTCTTCATTCTCTTGCTGTCTTTATTTAAAAAGCAGGAATGTAAATCTTAAGAGACAGCCCATTTTGGTTGAGAACCTAGGTTATGCTTGCTTATTGGTTTGATAAATGTATCTATCAATCAGCAAGTGCTATCCATGGTGCTGAACCTAAAATGGGCTGGCTCCTAAGCTTTAAATCCCTGCTTTTTAGATAAAGATAGCAAGAGAACGAAGAAAAATTGATAGTAGGAGGTACATTTATACATCAACAGTCATACAGTCGATTTTAACTAATAAGCAGCTTTTTAACATACATTCTCTATTAAGTAATAGGAAGAAGCCCCAAAATGAGTACGTTTGAATATCAGTAGTCATATGACCAATTTGAAAGAATAAAAAAGGTAATTTGTATTCCTATGTAGATAAGGTAAATCAAAATTCAAGTGGTTGTAATAAACTGAGTTCTCATTCAGGTCCTCACATGTACTTTCGACAATGTAGAATATTTAATGAATCACAGGGTGTGATGATACCCATACATGCAAATTCATACCTTTTCAGTCCTCTCTTTAGAGATTAACAGTGGGTTTACATGATATCTGTATTTGAAAAAGTGTCTCAAAAAAAGTCCATCTTATTTTCCATATTATTTGGGTGCTTTTAAATAAAAAGGTGCGTATAGCTAGAAACAGAAGTGCTAAAGCTATTTTGATTTTTTTAAAGAAAAGTGGCTACATTAGTATCTTTATTTAAACCCATGTGTTTTAAGTATAAAAATCCACATTTCTGGGGGGACGGAGCTAGCCGCAGACAAGTATGGACGCAAACTATTAGAGCTCCGTGATAAGAACAGCAAAAAGAGGACAAAACACTGGAGTTGATGCCCTAAAATTCCCATCAAATATGGCTGAAGCCTACTGATCACATTTATAGTGGAATTAGTGAGGTGAGGGATGGTAATTGTCTCGGAAGCTGACATCGCTACTTTGGGCCTACACAGCCCTTAACTAAAAGACCGCATGGTGCGGACCTCTAGCAAGCACGCTATAAAGTGATCACTAAGACTTTGAGGCATCCCCCGCCTCCCCCCTCCACTCAACTATTACAGGGTCCTGTAAGCGAGACATGGAGGTCACACTGCTCTCACTTATTAAAGGCCTAATTGACAGAATGTACGCTCACTTCACCCAGCTATCACAGCAGATTTGTGACTCCCGCAGCACACAAGAAAGCAGCTGCAGTTCTCGTGTAGGCGACTTGCTGTCCCACACATCATCTACCGAGCCCTCTGCACTCTATAACACTAAGGCGGTCCGGATTTAGACGCAGGAGGATTCCTCGCTGACCAGCAGTAAGAACCTCGCTCCTATTACGTTGAGAGTACAAGAGGGTGAGAGAGAGGAGGATCGCAGCATAAGCCGGTGGCGGTCTGTGACCCTAAGCCGACTACCTACATCAGATGGGAAGATTCTACTTCTGAAGGCTAGACAGTCTCTGTGTGAGTTAAAGCAGCCGGATCGCCCACAGCCGGTTCAGCTTTGCACTATCAATACCTCTCTTTCAGAAACGCAAGATACTGGCTTCCATATGAGTCATTGCTCAGAAAGGCCATCTAGAGACGCTGAAAGGTCTCCATCTAACTTCCTACAGTCAGACACCTCGTTTACAAGTGCAAGCCATAGCGTCTTACCCGGCAGTATTGAGCCGATACCGGACCTCTTGGAGATGCGGCCAGTCGAGAAGAGGTTCCTGTTAGGCTTTCTCTTGATCCATCCTGAAATCTTTCTGCCGAGTACAGCTGAGAGTTGGTCCGTGAGTGAGCCGCCGGTGTCCTTATGTGTTTTGCCACCAACTGCAGGACATTGCTTTGGGAATAGTCAGCATCCTAGAGGTGAACCTATGTTGAATAAATTCCCATACCCCTACTATCACAAGGCGATTGGCATCGGATAGAACAGCTCTGCAATCGGCCTATGCTCTGTTATCTAGGGACTAGCCTCTGCCAACCTTCTTATCATGGATACTGGGCTATGTCTCTAATGTATCACAGTAATTAATGGCAACATTACGATTTGATATTTTATTGTGATGTGCATTACGCTATTGGGGTAACCATAAATTTATTAAATATCAGACTGTCTATACCCTACTTAGAGATTAGCCAGATCTGTTAACCTAGTGACATACCAGACAACATTGTTACTTGCTACTTAAAAATTTGATTTATGTATATAGCTCTACATATATGCTAAATGTCATGTGAGCCTGACATCCACTATTTGCTTTTTGTTTTTTTTAGGGGAAGGGGGTTTGCGCATATTGGGGTATATGTGTGAGATACAAATTATTAGAGACCATGTACCTTGGAACAAGCTGATTGTACGGACTCTAAAATATGTTCATAGCAGAATGTAGGGCCATCGGTGTGTCTTAGATCCCTATTTCTTGCCCTTAAATAGTAAGCTCTCTTATATTCATTTTTTTTATACTATATGCTTTGTAATCTGCTCCTTATTATTATACTCTAACAGGCACCCTCATCTACATGCCTAGAGATGGTTTATAGCTCACATATTCTTTTCTATACTATATTGGTAGACTTCATTGTTTTCACTATATATTTGTACAGGGCTAGAGAAGATGTTATATTGAACTTGACTCTCTTTGGTTATTCTATATTTCTAATGTTTAACATTCAGTTTATAATGCTCATTGGCCATTTACCCTATGATGCAGATTGTACAGTTTACGCTTTAACATATAGTGCCCCCCTTTATTAACAATGGCTATGGGGCTAATATTGTATAATTATTGTATAATTTTCAAATTAACATACATGTAATCAGACGTGAGGTACTCACACGGGGGGAAGACTTCCCATTCTAGAAGTTCTATTCTTAATATCAGCCGATATACTCAAAGAGATTATATTGGAAGCTGAGTGAGCTTGTATGCTCTAATCTTAGATACAACAGAACCTTTATACTGAAACAGCTCAGGACTTAATATCCACGCCTGATCAAATTGTATGTGTTAGAAAGTTTTGTACTAACCATGTTTCACACTTGTATCTTATTTTGCAGAGAAGTTTTTCTCCCTATATACGCCCCATGTTGCAGGTTACTTTTCCCTAACTTAGTCTAAATAGCAAAACTAACAGCAGAGATTTTTTCCAACACCCCATACTGCTCCTTACATTATTGCAAATATTACCCTAGGTTATCAATGTTTTATATAACGGATACTGGTTAGATTTATTTACTTTTAATGCCAGTAAGGGACTGTGGGCTACATTCCTTTGCTTCTCTTCTATACACATCATAAGTATATTATGTTTACACTATATTTTTATGCACCATTTATATGTACGCTGAAATGTGAAAATAATCTTGTCTAAGCGTCTCTATCAGCCCTATTTTCAGCCTATAAGGTTGTCCTAAACTCTGCAGGAGTCTGTAAGGTTGTGTATTAATCTTTAGCAAGCTATCCATCTTTGAGTCATTCTAGATAATGTTAAAAATATACCCAAGATGGATGTCCTCCTTAGCCTCGGATACAGGTTATCTTTGCTCCATATGTGGCTCAAATTATTCTAATCACTTTAGCAACTCATTACTTTGCCTCCTCCCTTATGCACCCCATGCAGCCTTCTCTAGACCTTACATTTTAAGTCTTACAGGTAGATTACTACATCTGGGTGGGCATATTACTATGCATGTAGGCCGGTTCAAGTCATGTACAATTATCATTACATATACACTGCTGGGTCTGCGGCCGGGACCTTGGAGTTACTTTATTCATCGTATATGACTTGATGTTGGATACCATTAATAGTTAAATGTTTAATTACTGCATATTATATAAGACATAACTCACAACGCCTAATAGACGCTGGAACTCACCTATCATATTTAGGGCTCTTTTATTTATATCATATGTAACGGATAAGTCCTATTATATAACTTAAGATAACCCTGCTCTTCTTATTTACCCACATACACAGTAAAGCACCCCATCTGGGACCCACTCTTCTTTTCTAACCATGTAATATGACCTACATTTATTCCTTCTACTTTACTATTCTGACATTCTAAATAGCTCCGCCGCCCCCAATCCCATCTCCCCCCCCTTCCCCCCCCCCATAGCCAAACGCTCATATTATTTCATCTACATTTGCTTTAAAAATGCCCCCTCCCCCATACTGTTTATCTAGCTACCGCCCACCCTTATTTTAGGTGGACAAACAAGCGTATTTACCCGCTATTGATAATGTACTGTCATAAGTTGCTCTTATCCTTCTATCAGATAATAAATAC
>CAJPDP010472121.1:0-10170 GCA_905336975.1 Bombina variegata variegata
CACATTTAACCCCTAAATCTTGTCCTTATCCTACCCCTTCCCCTCCTGGCAGTCCCATCCTCCCTTGTTCAGATGCACTGAACTCAATACAGAACTTTTGTTTGCGCACTTGCTCCACTATACCGGAGCCTACAGCTGGAGACCTGGACTCATTTGAGACAGGCTCTGAATGGAGCCGCCACTTTTGGAGTGCTAGCCGGAGGAGAGTAACCGGAGCCCTACAAGTGTGAGCTGCTAAGAAGATACCCAGCTTGTCAACTAGATCAGAGTTTTTGAACACGGCGCGCGGTGCCATTTTCGGCAGCTATCTCCCCTTCAGTTCAACTGCAGCGCCCGCACAGACCGGCAGCAACAGCATCGGGTGTCTTGGAACCTCGTAAGTACACATTACACAGTGGACTATTCCAGAATACTAGTGAGGCTAACTAGTTAAATGCAGCTATAAGCTACCTTATATACTTGAAATCTCACATTGAAAGTGCAGCTATACCGCACATTGTGCTCCCACGTGGAGCTGTTCAGACCATAAGTTCTTGCGGGCACCCAGCAGCGTAACCTACAGGGGGTTCCAATTATTTGCAGATAAATTCCTACTGCTTGCACATTTGGCATTTACAATAGTTCCCAGTGGGACTCTTTATTGTACTCTATCTGGGCCTGACAGTCTAAGCAAGATCTGCAGTTCTCTGGGGACATTGTCTATATATTTAGACTGTGCTAGGATTAGCATCTCAACTCCTGTAAAACATCTTTCCACTTAGACCCTCTAAGTATCTACCTACCCAGCCATTATAGTGGATGACCTCATTACCCACATAATGGAATAAGTCCTTCTGCAGGCTGCAAAAACCCGCTCTGCGCTCAGTGTTTATTTTGCAATTCTGTGATAATTTTGCTGACCTAGGGAGATTGATTTTTATTCTGCAGTGCACCCCGGTGTAGCTTGGTGAGAACAAAGATCTTATTAATATACAAACTTCACCTTGATCTGTTAAATAAAGCAGCTTGAAAGCACACTATGTCGCAACCACATAGGAGGAAACACAAACCGCAATTTCCACTCAAGAAAACAGTGATGGATCATTTAAGCCCCCCTCCGTCAGATCCCCACACTCTATTTGATCCCCCTGAATCTCCAGGGTCTGAGCTTAATGAACTTGTTCTATCTGCTCTAAAGGAGCTGCAACATGGCTCATCAGAAGTGGTGACTCCTACTTTCATTCTAGATTCATTGAAGACCATGCTAGATGATCACCATGCATCATTTGCTGCCAAGCTCTCTGCCTCAACAGCTGAACTAAAAAAAGAAATATCCTCCACTAATGAGCGCATTGATGTGCTTGAAAGAAAATATGAAGACCTTGCGACAGAACAATCTAACAGCCTAACCTATACCCAACATCTCTCGGAATACAAGATAGCTGATATTGAGGACAGATCTCGGTGCAATAACCTTAGGATCCGGGGTGTGCCCGAGTCTGTATCCTCATCAGATCTGCATTCCTATCTCAAAGAGCTCTTCCAGACCCTAGCTCCAGTTACCTCTGAAACAGAAAACCTGCTAGATCGAGCTCACCGTTCACTTAGGCCTAAGGGTCTCCCTGAAGGTCAGCCCCGCGATGTTATAGTGCGGCTACATTATTTTACATATAAGGAACGGGTACAAAGAGCACATTTTCAAAAGCTCCCACTTCCCGAGAAATACCAAAATTTTCCAGATATTCCCGGACTTGTCCACTAGGACCTTGCAACAGAGAAAAACTTTTTCTGATATCACAGTAACCCTAAGAAAGAAGAACATTAGATATCGCTGGGGTTACCTGATTAAATTATTAATCTTTAAAGATAACCAGACACACGTCATCCAGAATGTAACTCATGGACTCAAACTTCTTAAAACCTGGAAAATGATCAGCACTCATCCAAATGACTCACAAAGTTCGTAGCAGCAGCCTCTGAATGGACGGCTCTACCCCAGAGGAGATCCAGTTCTCCAGATGTCTAAGCTGTGTCCCCATTGGGAATTCTTTCTAAAACCTTCTAAGCATCTGTGCAGTGTTCACATCTCTATAATGGGAGGCCTGCTTTCTTTGCAGGAGGACTTTCGATGGACTCTTGTTCTCTCTAGGTTGATCTACTAGTGGAGTGCGATAAGTATTTACTAATTATAAAGCTACTGTTTTTTTATTTAATATATTTTGTCATACATGTTGGTACTGCTATCTTATTTTGTTTATTTTGTCTTTCATATAACTCCCCTTGAAGCATAGGTATCCGTTTAGTGTTCCGCACCCACACCATATATACACCCCTAGGTCACTCAGATTAATGGTCTTAGCACCTTGTACTTCTATTATTCATCCTCCTAGGTAACCTATTTCTATAGCATACTTGTATCACGCTGAAGTTCCACCCGTGTGAGGACTCACCTCATATCTTGTAAGACTAGCCGGGGATACCCAATATTGGTTCTCTCCCACAATACACCCCTGTAAGCCTTACCCCTAGTAGGACAGTCTTCCACCCTTAATTTTCCCTTATCCATCCTTTAGGAAAACTTTGTCAATAATCTGGCTGAATCGAACCATACAAGTTTCTGATATAGTCTCCTCTGTATATGGAAATGATGCATATGTGCTAATCCCTTAACAACACGTTTTCTTTTCAGCACTGGGTTACTGTTGTGTATCTACCATCTCATGTTATATTTGTAGTAGCCGCTGTTAATATTTATTTTATGTCTCACTTTTAGCTCCAAGCCACAAAATTTCTTAACAAGCTCCATCAAAACCTGTTTACACATGACCTTACTATTAATTGCAGGCCTTATCTTAAATTTTACACCCTCCATTTTGGTAATGTGCCTCTAGTTCACCGCATATGATTTAGTTATTGCGTACTAGGCCACACCTGTGTGAAGGTTCACTTTAGGTTTGACATGACCAATCAAGGATGGCCAGAATTAGTTTTCTTGACACTACACCTTTATATGCCATATCCCCAGAGGGGAACATCCCCCTCCTAATTCTCCCCTCATATATTACTTGGGAAAGCCCTATTTTCAATGCAGTTCAGGTAAAACTACTAAACCATTTTTTTTTTTTTTTTTGGTACATCCTTTACTGTTTATAACAGCTGTGTACATTTGTTAATTTGATAACTGTTTATCCAATTTGCCTTGTTATATGTAAGGATGCTATTAATCCTGTATATTTATTATCTCATTCTGTGTTTTAAACTGCAATGTTTCACATACCTTACCAAGCCCTGTATATGCGCCACTTTTTATATGATAGGTATCAATCTTAGTTTATGCCTCTCACACTCTTTAAGTGTGTCTAGTCCTTCATGATCAATGACTTTTAATGTTATATACTCACACTCTAGATACCTTAATGTAACTTGATCACAGGACGTGACTATAACACACTGCGGTCCCACCAATGTGAGGATTTACCTTATGTCATATGGGACATTCTAGAGATAGCGAATCCTAGTCCCTCTACGTATTATACCCCTCCATGTTATAACCCCTTGAGGGATAATCCCTTCTTTTAGTCTCCCCCTTATGATGTCTCCACAACTTGTCTGTTACCTTGTGGGTAGTTATAAAATGCGGTTATTTATGTGACTGAATTTGAAAAATTCATGTTTTCTCTTTTGTCCATGTTCTCCTATGTATAAAAATTGTACATAAGATGCTATATGTCCTCAACTGATGGATGTCTTTTGTTCCGATTAGAATGTTTAATCACATGTTGGGTATCACATTTAAGATATATTAGATAAGTACTTATACCCCATTCTACGAAGTCCATAACTCCTCCACCTGTTATGAACACTTAGGCCGTACTATAAAACTAACTTGAGCGGGTGACATATTGCGGCCACCCATCTCTATTTTTCTCTCACCTTAACCCCCTGCCCTTCCCCCTCCACCGCACATTAGTGACCGATCTTCCTCTATACTAATAACTTTGGCGCTGTGTGTCTTCCCTTAATACTTCTTAGCTCACCTCCTCCCCCCCACCTTTTTTCAATAAGGTGCCCCTCTTTAAGAGAGGACTATCAAAGCGGTTTGTCTTGTCGATACCGCACTGTTTTATTCTCTCCCCACAATTACCTTTTCAGTTTGCTGAGCGTCGGATACCTATCTTTCCCAATCCCTTCCCATCCCCCTTCCCCCCCTTTTTTTTTTTTTCTCTCTCTCTCTCTCTCCACTTTAGCTTCTGACTAACTGACCTCTGTATTTTCTACCGACATGGCTTTGACGTGCACAACTCATAACGTCAGGGGCCTCAAAACTCCCAATAAGCGCAGCAGACTTCTACAGTACCTTAAGCACGCTAAATCCCAGATAGCGTTTCTTCAGGAGACCCATTGGATTGATGGCTCTCCTGTCCCCCTCAAATCCAAACAATATCCAGTGGTTGAGGTGGCATCCTTTTCAGGTAAGTCCAGAGGGGTTGCTATTTTAATTCACAAAAGTGTATTATACGAAAAATTAGACATTCATACTGACCCACAGGGACGCTTTCTCGTCCTGAATTGCAAATTGGAAGGAGTATCATATACCCTTGCATCCTATTATGGCCCTAATACAGGCCAGGTTAAGTCTCTTAGAAAGTTCTTGCGTTTTTTAAATGATCACAAATCCGGTATCTTGCTATTGGCAGGAGACTTCAATATGCTTTTAGATACTGTTTTAGATAGGCGGTCTCAAAAAAGCAGGGCCTCCGACACCTCCCTGATCGCGACTTCTAGACAGTTCAACACTCTGTTAGCACAATATAGTCTGTTTGACATCTGGCGATCATTACACCCCACCTCTAGGGATTACTCGTACTATTCTATGGTTCACAACTCCTACTCACGTATCGATTTCATGTTCTGTGAACCACGTTTACTAGATTTCATACGAACGGCACATATGCCGAGTTGCACCTGGTCGGACCACTCTCCTGTACAGGTGACAATGGACTCCCCCATTGCTTTTGCCTCTAGGCCCCAATGGAGGCTGCCGGAGTCTCTTTTTGCCAATCTCAATAACGTTGCTTTGATACGAGAGGAAATTAAACAATTTCTCATTATTAATGATAATCATATAGTAAATGACTATTGTCTTTGGGGATCACTTAAAGCCTACATTAGAGGCATGCTTATTAAACTCCAATCCAAACATAAGAAAACCTAGGGGGAGACCCTGGAGCAACTTCATATTCAGCTTTGTAACCTTGTCTCCCAGCATAAATCAACATTAGACCCTGATATACTGGCTCAAATGGAGTCTATCAAGTCTCAAATTGCTAATCTGGAGAAAACTAGAATGCAATGGCAGCTGCAGAAAGTTAAGCAACTGTACTACTCTAAAGGGAACAAGGCCGATTGCCTCTTAGCCAATAAATTGAGACAACGAGCAGCAGACGCTCGTATACCATACATTAAGACTCCGGACGGGGTGGTCAGACTCCCAGCTGACATTGGTAAAGCATTCGCTAAATATTATCATGACCTGTACAATTTGGAAAACTCCCAAGACTCCCCTGCTCCTTCCTCCTCAGCAATCAAACATTTTTTAGATTTACTTTCCCTCCCAACCTTGACTAATGACCAAAAAGACTTCTTGGACGCGCCTGTCAATCCACAAGAAATTGCCCAAGCTATTAAATCTTTAAAGTCCCACAAGACTCCGGGACCAGATGGCTACACTACCATTTTCTATAAACAGTTTAGCTCTCTAGTTACTCCTCTACTCACCAGAGTATTCTCTCTTGCCAGACAGTCTGGAGCTCTCCCCCCTGAATTCCTTGGGGCAACAATAGTGGCAATACCGAAACCTGGCAAGGACCCCAACACGTGCGCAAACTTTAGGCCCATCTCCTTAATCAATGTGGACACAAAACTTTTCGCTAAGATTTTAGCTACCCGACTAAATCATATTCTCCCCTCCCTGATAGATTGGGACCAAGTTGGATTTACCCCGGGCAGAGAAGGCCCCGACAATACCAGACGAATTTTAAATATTTTCTTTAAGTCCAAACGTAAAAGAATGCCTTGTTTTACTTTAGCCCTGGATGCCGAAAAGGCATTTGACAGGGTCAATTGGCTTTACTTATTTG
This sequence comes from Bombina variegata variegata, assembly GCA_905336975.1. Taxonomy (NCBI): domain Eukaryota; kingdom Metazoa; phylum Chordata; class Amphibia; order Anura; family Bombinatoridae; genus Bombina; species Bombina variegata. The sequence goes on from CAJPDP010472121.1 coordinate 6,120, forward strand.
ATATATCCTGAATTGCAAATTGGAAGGAGTATCATATACCCTTGCGTCCTATTATGGCCCTAATACAGGCCAGGTTTAGTCTCTTAGAAAGTTCTTGCGTTTTTTAAATGATCACAAATCCGGTATCTTGCTATTGGCAGGAGACTTCAATATGCTTTCAGATACTGTTTTAGATAGGCGGTCTAAAAAAAGCAGGGCCTCCGACACCTCCCTGATCACGACTTCTAGGCAGTTCAACACTCTGTTAGCACAATATAGTCTGTTTGACATCTGGCGATCATTACACCCCACCTCTAGGGATTACTCGTACTATTCTATGGTTCACAACTCCTACTCATGTATTGATTTAATGTTCTGTGAACCGCGTTTACTAGATTTCATACGAACGGCACATATGCCGAGTTGCACCTGGTCGGATCACTCTCCTGTACAGGTGACAATGGACTCCCCCATTGCTTTTGCCTCTAGGCCCCAATGGAGGCTGCCGGAGTCTCTTTTTGCCAATCTCAATAACGTTGCTTTGATACGAGAGGAAATTAAACAATTTCTCAGTATTAATGATAATCATATAGTAAATGACTATTGTCTTTGGGGATCACTTAAAGCCTACATTAGAGGCATGCTTATTAAACTCCAATCCAAACATAAGAAAACCCAGGGGGAGACCCTGGAGCAACTTCATATTCAGCTTTGTAACCTTGTCTCCCAGCATAAATCAACATTAGACCCTGATATACTGGCTCAAATGGAGTCTATCAAGTCTCAAATTGCTAATCTGGAGAACACTAGAATGCAATGGTAGCTGCAGAAAGTTAAGCAACTGTACTACTCTAAAGGGAACAAGGCCGATCGCCTCTTAGCCAATAAATTGAGACAACGAGCAGCAGACGCTCGTATACCATACATTAAGACTCCGGACAGGGTGGTCAGACTCCCAGCTGACATTGGTAAAGCATTCGCTAAATATTATCATGATCTGTACAATTTGTAAAACTCCCAAGACAAATCAAACATTTTTTAGATCTACTTTCCCTCCCAACCTTGACTAATGACCAAAAAGACTTTTTGGACGCGCTTGTCAACCCACAAGAAATTGCCCAAGCTATTAAATCTTTAAATTCCCACAAGGCTCTGGGACCAGATGGCTACACTGCCATTTTCTATAAACAGTTTAGCTCTCTAGTTACTCCTCTACTCACCAGAGTATTCTCTCTTGCCAGACAGTCTGGAGCTCTCCCCCCTGAATTCCTTGGGGCAACAATAGTGGCAATACCGAAACCTGGCAAGGACCCCAACACGTGCGCAAACTTTAGGCCCATCTCCTTAATCAATGTGGAGTGGACGCAAAACTTTTCGCTAAGATTTTAGCTACCCGACTAAATCATATTCTCTGCTCCCTGATAGATTGGGACCAAGTTGGATTTACCCCGGGCAGAGAAGGCCCCGACAATACCAGACGCATTTTAAATATTTTCTTTGAAGCCAAACGTAAAAGAATGCCTTGTATTACTTTAGCCCTGGATGCCAAAAAAGGCATTTGACAGGGTCAATTGGCTTTACTTATTTGAAGTCCTGAAAAAAATTGGGCTCCCTCCACACTACTGCACATCCGTCAAAGCCTTATATGCTTCCCCATTGGCGACAGTCAGAGGTTTGGGGTTCTTGTCCCCCTCTTTTCCAATTACTAATGGGACAAGGCAAGGGTGCCCTCTGTCCCCCCTGATATTTGCTTTAATTATTGAGCCTCTAGCCAAAGCAATTAGATCTAGCACAGCAATCCAGGGGGTAACAATTGCTAGAGTCCCTCAAAAAACTGCACTGTTCGCGGATGATCTTACCAACTTTTTGGAAAACCCTACCCATTCCCTTCCCGCTCTTTTTGATCTCCTACATACCTTTGGAGCAATTAGCTATTACAAATTGAATCTGACTAAGACGGACGCATATGCAATTAACATTCCTGACACAGAATACGCCAGCCTTAAAAGACGATATCTGTTTAACTGGTCACGACAGAGAATTAAGCACTTGGGAGTGTTCCTCTCCGGGAATATCTCTACCATAGATGAATCTAATTTTTATCCTCCTTTCAAAAATGTGTGGAGCACTGGAATGTCCCAAGTATATCCTGGTTAGGCAGGGTGGCAGCTTTTAAAATGACTCTCCTGCCCAAATTGACATATCTTTTCGGAACTCTGCCAATCCCTATACCCAAATCTCTCATTGGGAAGTTTCAATTGCTCTGCAACAAATGTATCTGGAAAAACAAACACCCGGGAGTGGCTACAAAAATCCTACAGCTGCCATTGCTGAGTGGGGGCGCTGGCACCCCCAACCTAGCGTGCTATCATGAGGCATCCAGATTAGCTCATATTCTCCCGTGGAACACAGATACCTCAGATTGTAAGTGGTGGAGATTAGAACAGGCGACTCTCCCTGACTCGCTAACTCTCTCGGACTTACTTTGGATTCCTAAACACACCCGAACTTCTTTTAACATCCAAAACTATATAATTCTCTCAGCATTACGCTTCTGGGATAAAATTTGATCCCTATCCCAAATTGCCCCTCACCGATACACTCACTGTCGGGACTCCTCTGAGCCCTTAGAGACTCACATCCCTTGCTGTGGAACTCACACAGCATCACTACTATAAATGACCTCTTTCCAGGCGGGAGGTTGATGTCACATACCAATTTCTGCTCCACCTATCGGCCTTCCCAACTGCTACAATTTGAGTTTTGGAGATTGAGAAGCCTTCTCCAGTTGTGGTGATTTACGGTTTTCCCCCTACGCCCCCTCACTAGCTGGGAATAGAGATGGACCACGGCCCAGAGAATCCCTAGGTCACTATCAATCTCTTATTGAGACCTGCTCAATCCTCCGCTTTTCTACAAATTGCCCTATATTGTATCATGGGAAAGAACCCTGCATTTTCATGCCACTCAGGAAGAGTGGTCCAAGGCCACTCTAATTACAAAACAAGCTCTTCATTGCATCACCTTGTTGGAACTATACCTTAAAGTATGTACCCAATGGCATCTGACCCCCCTGAGACTTTTCAAAATATCTCCTTTAAACTCTCCGCTATGCTGGAGAGGATGTGGGGAGGTGGGATCGCCGTCCCATGTGTGGTGGGGATGCTATGCTGCGACCCCTCTGGAGCATGCTCTCTTGTAAATGTGTTGCCCTTGATCCCACCATGTGGACTAAGCCACAAATTGTACTTTTCATCTGTACATTGGATCTCCCCTCACCCCCAAGGGTTTGCTTAGCATATACTTACTGATGGCGACCAAATTATCTATCGCCCGTCTATGGAAACAATCCACACTCCCCACCTGGAATAATATCATTAAGATTATGGACTACCTGGAGTGTATGGAAAGCCCCATCTTTACTGTTAATAATAAGATAAATTTACATTGTCAAACATGGGAAACAAATCAGATAATCTAGGAAACTGGGACGTTTTGAGGCTCTGTTGAGCATGTCGTTTTTTTTGTTTTTTTTTCTTCTTTCTCTTCTTCTTCTCTCTCTCCCTTTCTCTCTTCTTCCCCTTCCTCTCTCCCTCCCCTTATCCCCCGATGCTCAGACATACACGTGTCCTTCTCGTAGTCTTGTACTTATTCATGCATCCTTGCTAGATGGACACAACTTCATTATCTAGGTCATAATACACACCGTGCTGTACAACAACTGTTAATATTTGTCCATGTATTCACCGTATATTACAATGGCTGTTGGTTTTTGACTAGTATTGTTACTTTACTATAATGCCATTAATCTTGTAATTTTCGCTTTTTTTTATTGTTGTAACTTTGGCATACTCTAATAAAAAAATAAAATTAATTAAAAAAAACACAAACAAAAAAAAACGGACCTTGAGACAGTAGGTCTGGCCTTCATGGAAGTGGCCAAGGTTGGCAACTGGACATCCGAACAAGATCCGCATACCAAAACCTGTGAGGCCATGCTGGAGCCACCAGCAGCACAAACGATTACTCCATGATGATTTTGGAGATCACTCTTGGAAGAAGAACTAGAGGC